>RCUC01169397.1:0-25563 GCA_003697995.1 Taxidea taxus jeffersonii | reverse complement strand
TTTTTTTTTTTTAAGATTTTTATGTATTTATTTAAGAGAGAGCGAGAGCAGGCATGTGCGCACTTGCAAGTGGGGGGAGGAGCAGAGAAAGAGAGACAAGTAGACTCCCTGCTGAGAAGGAGCCTGACCCGGGGCTCAGTCCCAGGACCCTGAAATCAAGATCCGAGCCAAAATCAAGAGACTGTGGACCCCTTCCTCCCCCGTCCTACCCCCATGCCTCCCAGTCCAACTTGTAAACCACTATTGTGTAGAATTCTTTTCACCAGTTGATATGGCTTTCACTTTATTTACTGGGTCTTTGTGTATGGCAGTTAGAAAGTTCTCCTAATACTCTGGCTTTGCCACTAGGAATCCTTTTCAATTTCAAACCTGGGTGTACTTAAAATCAGTTAATTCTTTTCTTCCTAATGCTCAATTGTAGAATTGGATTTTTGGGAGTCTCTGACTTGACTCTCCCTGTGGAAACATATCAAAGGTAAAAGCAATATCCTGGGGCTTGGTGGTGGTATGAGAGCAAGAACCCTTAGGTGAGAAGAGAGGGACATCCATCCCTAATTGCAACAGAGAGAACTTTTGGTCTCCTCTTTGTGGAACTCAAATGTGGCCATACATCGGAAGCACTTAGTACACGAGCCCCCCTTGGCCCCCCACCAGAGATTCTGGTGTAATCGGGCTGGGGGTTTGACTGTGTGACTCTCCAGCAACGTTCCCTGAGTGACGCCTAATGGGAAGTCAAGACCCACAGCCTCTGCTGTAGGGACCTTAAACATTGCTAGGTTCCCAAACTAACCATCGTTGTTCCACATTTTTGCATACGTTACTTTGGGTGGTTCATTTCAACGCCTCTTCCCCCTTGGAAGCCTTTCCTGATTTCCTTGGCCAGGACCTCTCCCATATATATATATATATTTCTTTTTTTTTTTTTTTTTTTGGAAGCATCTATTCCCCCTTTCTATTTAGGGAGAATCCCCCACTGCATGAGTCTGATGAAGCCCCATGGGCAGTCCCACTAGGTTGGACTTGGAACTTTTAATCTTGGGGGACTCACCAAAAGGCAGTGAGGATTCAGAGTTCTTTCGCTGTCCAGTGGTGGTGGCAGGGATAGTGACCCTCCAGTGGTGTCCTGGGCACGCCGTCACCACAAGTGACCCAACCAGAGTGCTTTTCAACATGCTTTTGGCAGTGCAGCTTCTCTTGATTCCAGCGTCAGTGTCCAGCTATTCTGGTGATAGTTTTTTTTTTTAAGATTTTTAAAAAGTTTTTTCTTTAAAGATTTTATTTATTTGACAGAGAGAGAGAGACAGCCTGAGAGGGAACACAAGCAGGGAGAGTGGGAGAGGGAGAAGCAAGCTTGCCCCACAGCAGGGAGCCCGACCAGGGGCTCGATCCCAGGACCCTGGGATCATATGACCTGAGCTGAAGGCAGATGCTTAATGACTGAGCCAACCACTTAATTACTCCCTCTGGTAATACTTTTTGAGCCATTCAGTAACCTTTCAAAAAAATATATATATATTTTTTGCTAAAAATAACCAGAGTGATTTCTTTCATTGGCAACCAAGAACATTAAGCAATATTCTACCCTACCAGAATTATCAGCTTCTCAAGGTATGGACCACATCTCCATTCTTTATCCCCCCAGGGTCCAGTACATGATACATTCACAAGACGTGTTGAACATTTGAACAATGAACAAATGAACAAATTTCATAACCCTCTAAGAAACTGATTGTGAGAACTTGTATATATCAGATACTCTGTTTCCCAGTGATCTATAATATATCTTTCATCTTACAACATGCTGTCCTGTCATACAGGAAAATTAATTAGACTGTCAACATAATTTTTGTGAATGCAGTTTTTAATCTTTTTAAAAGTGCTGAAGAAAAAAAAAAATCTTTGGAGTCTGGTGTCATCTACCCATCGACCAAGCCAAGTTTTCCCAGGTGAGATGTATGAAGTCAGATGCAAATGCTTATCAGAGCCAAAGGGACACATAAGCTCCTGCTCCCTCCCCTGGACTGCCCTCTCTCATTCTCTCCATCCCCATCCCCCTTCAGGGCCCCTCCTCCCCCACTGGCTCTGACAGATTGCTGACTTCACTCCTGGCTCCCCGAAGGCACCACATCCTGCTAGACTGCACACTCATCACAGGACATGCTGAGTCTAGACATCCACCGTCAACATCACGTTTCCTCTTGTGCCCACGAGACCCACAGTGCACATCATCTCGATGAAAAGTTCTTAGATGGGAACAAGGGGAAGCAGAGAGAGCAAACGCAGGATGATCACTCCCTGATCTTAATTGTGTTTCTCTGTTTCTACCAGACAGTGCTGACTTCTGTTTTCTCTCTCTCTCTCTCTCCCTACTGCCTTCCAGCTCCATTTCCGATGGGGTAAAATAGCAATTGGTGGGGAGAACTGAGGAAGCAGCAGTGGTGTGTGGGGCGGGGTGGGCAGGGTTGAGAGAGAGGGGTAAAGATGAAAAATGGCCAGAAGGAAATAAAAGCAAAACCTATGCATTAGGTTTAAACTTTTTGACATCCAGGGAAAGGCCGCACGTCTGCCAGTCAAGGAACAAGGGAGCAATTGGAGGAATCTTTTTCTTTTATTTTCCAGGGAATTCCCTGATGAGCAGTCAAGCCGTAACTCTTACATCCCACTTGATTTTCTTCTCATCTTCCTCTAGTCTCGAACAAGTGTACCGATGACTTGGGTACGTTATTACACTAGCAACCCGTGAGATCTTATCCTTCCATTGTAAGCATTGGTCTTCACTTAACGCTTGAAGGAGATTTCTCAAACCCTCATTTCAAGAAGCAGCTGGGTTGCACACTGGGAGAAAAAGAATTACTCCTACTCCTTAATCTTGATGTAAAAAACGACAAACCATTAGAGCCGACAGGCCATAAAATCACTTCATTCCACCCTTCCCTTTACAGATGAAGAGATGAGGCACAGACATTTTGAGTACACAGCTGTATGAGAGAAGAGCTCAGAATAGAGACTTTTCTACTGAGTCATGGTAAGAGCGGAGAGGAGCCTTTAGTCAAAGAGGAAGAGAAGATGATTAGGTTGGGGAAGCTCGTGTTAATAATTTATTCTGTATTTGTGTTGTTCGGAATCTGAGGCTGCTTTTTGTTAAAATATTCATGGTGGAAGAAGGTAAAGAAAACATCAGATGCCGTCGTGCATCTGCTCTGACCCTTTGGGGAAGATCCATTTCCTTGGCCCAGCGCAGTGCAATGAAATCAGTCCATCAAGGGTCCTTGAATCCATCCACTGAGCACCTTCCGCAGACATCCCGAAACACTCAGGAAAATAAAGACAGCATCTGCCTCAAGGGACTATTAGACACCCTTTTGCATAATGAGCCTGAAGAAATGCCTGCTTCTTGAATTAGGTGAGAAGTCTGCCAGGTGAACCCAGAAACATTGGGTTTCTGCAAGTCCCAAAAGCAGGAGGCTGTGCCTCCCTGGGTGAGAGGGACCTTCGTGGAGACGAGATAGAAAATAATTTCTGGTGACCGGACTGTTTCACATACCTCCCATTAACAGGGCTTACAAAAAGGTTGGATGAACAAAGAGGTGCGAATTATGGAGTGAAAGCTGGTGACACCTTTCCGGGAACGGAAGACACATTTCCTAGCATAGGAAGTAAAATGATCTGAAGGGGCAGACACAAGTTTCATCTTCTTTTTGTTCTAAGGGCTTCAGTCATAGAAGCTTGCGGACTCTATTTGAGACTGAAACAATCAACCTCAAGTTCTGTCTGATTTAACTTGTATACGTAGCCTTTCCACTACTTGGCCAAGGTTAACAATTGACTACAGGGCTGCGTGTTAGCAACCCGGAATACAATCTTGAAATCTTGAAAACAAGTTATAAGTCTTTTAAGAAACAGAAATTTTTATAAAAGAGTGGAAATTGATTTAACATGGGTAGCTGACCAGGCATTGTGTCTAAAGTCATGATGTGAATATAGATTTTTCTTTCTGGCTTTTATGAGATTTACTTTACAGTGTGGCCAAACTAAAGGAAAGAATTCCAGGGCAGTGTTTGCTGATTTCTGCTTAAGTCGATGCCCAAGGTTCTGGAATAAAAGAATGGAACAAAATCTTGGGATTGAGTGAATTATAAGTATATAATATATATTTAGAAATGAATAGACAGGCACATGTCTCTATATAATAATATCACTAAGCTAGCAGAGTTTCTTTCTTTAACATGGAAAATAAGCAGTGCGGGGCGCGGTTGGTAGTGCAATTTCTGAAACTGAGCTATAATTATATTGTATTTGTAGTTCTGCACAACAAATAGAAGTAGTAATTCAGCTAGTTTGCTTTGGTCTCTGTGTCCACCCATCCTCCCATTGTATCCGACCCTCCTCCCTCATTGCCCCAGTCCAATCAATGAATTTGTGAATGCTGAGTTGGAATTCGGCCAGGAATATCTGAAGATGCCGTCTCACATTGCCTGAATCTATAAGGAGGAAATTATTCAGACGATTGATGCTCTTTAGGGCAGAACATTAAATTGATCCTTTGGCAAGGAATAGCTCATGTAACTTAACACAGCAATTACCATAAACACCAAAGTGATTCTTAACCAGAAGGAAGACTTACCTATTTCTCAAAACTAGACAAGAAGTTCTGTCTACATTTTTGTGTAGTTGTTATATTCAATATGTGTGTATCTTGACTTGCTCAAACCAACCACGACATAAATTACGCCAATGAAAACGCTTTGTCAAGCTTGTCAAGCGTGCCCTGGGTTGGATGAAACACTTCCGCTCTAAGACTGTGTTCTCAAGTCCGTACTTTTCAGGTAAAATTATCTTCCAGACTGACGTTTCTTTTTTGCCTTTTCCTGGCTAAGTGGAATTCTTTTTTTCAACAGGAAGTTGTATTGTATTCTCTTCTGCGACATGTCTGCATTTTAATGGTTTAAACTTGTGGGAAGTATATTTTCAACTATCACTTTCAGGTTTTGAACCCAACATATTTGTAAAACTTTGCTCTCCCAGTATGGCATTTCTTGCGATTAGTTTGTTTATTCATACTTTTTTTTTTTTTATGGGGCCGTGACTCGGATACAAACTGTATTCATACTTTTATCTGTTCACTCCTTCCGTAGGTATTTGAGTGCCTGCCTTGTGCCAGACTCGGTGTCTAAGCACGGGTCTTCCTTAGGAAGCCCAACAGACACAGTCCCAGGTAATAATAAAGACAAATTAAAGCCCTGAGTCGGGCTCCAGGCTTGGTGGGGAGTCTGTTTCTCCCTCCCTCTGCCACGCCCCCTCCAACCCCGCCATGCTTGCTCTCTCACTCAAATGAATAAAGGAAATCTTAAAAAAAAAATTAAAAAAGATGGGGCACCTGGCTGACCCAGTTGGTTAAGCATCTGGCTCTTGGCCTCAGCGCAGGTCTTGATCTCGGGGTCATGAGTTCAAGACCTACACTGGACTCCACACTGGGTGTGGAGCCTACTTTAAAAAAAAAAAAAAGAATAATTCAACGGCTAAGTGAGGCATTAGGGAAGAGTGTCCTTTTAGGGCAGTTAGCGCAGACTGGGGATGTAACATTTGAACAGAGACCAGAATGAAGTAAGAATGAGCCAAGTGATGTCAGGGGAGAAGGCTCCAGGCAGACAACATGAGCAAAGACCTTGAGGAGAGAACATGGTGGGTATTTCTACATAAAATGTGCACGGTCTCCTCTTTACCTCTTGAAAATGTCTTCTTTCAAAAATAACTCTGAATTACTGGCCTTTTGGAATTCAGTTGCTCCCTGATTTTGAATACAATGCTTGTTTCACTAACCGTTAATTCTAGTAAACCTGGCCATTGTACATACGATGCAAGAAACAGATATTCTGAATTTTAGAGAAAGAACGTGGGCATGGGCTTGCCCTGGCAGGGCTGGTAACTGAAACAAAGAGATGAATAATCAAAGGCTATGTGACAATGATTGCAGGAGGTTTTTGAAAAATGTTTCATATGAAAATAATTAAAATTACACTTTCTTCCAATCATTGTCGAGCATTTAAAGATCTGGCTGTGAAAGTCTTTGCTGGGTCTGGGGAAAGACAGTTCTCTCCCCTCCCTCCCCCCAACCCGTACCCCAATAATAAATGAGCTAGTTGTTCATTTTACTCCATGGATTTCCATGTGTGAACTAAATAGAAGACACTCAGAATTCTATGGGCTTTTATTGGCTCTCAGTGCAGATACACCACAGGAAAGAATGCTTGATGGATTCAGATTGTTTCTATCCATGAGACCAAGCTCATACCATGGGACAGCCAGTGATGTGACCAAATCAAGCTATTGGGTTTGTCAGATCCTACCTACTCTCTGGTTACATCTGCAGCACCAGTATAACTGTAGTTCTCTTGGGGTCCTCACCTGTGTCCCCTCTCCCATCACAGCAGTCACTTCTCCCCCTTCCCTAAAGATCTTACCTCCTGGCTCATACCCATCACTATGACTCCAGGCTCCATTCTTGGAGATTTCAGTGTCCATGGAGCTCCCAGTTCCTCGACTTTCATTAGCTAATGATCTCATCCTCCTGTATTTCAGACCCCCATCCTTCCTTGTCCTTCACTTATAAACATTGTGTTGCTCCCACATCCTACCTTTGTAATGCTTTCCCTCTAGTACCCTGGTCCCAACAACCCAACAACTCTGCTACCCCTAAGGGTTCTACCATCTTATCACTATAGCTTACTTTCCTCATGTCCAAATTTTGTTCCTTCACTTCCAGGACCAATCATTAAAATCATTCCTTCTTAAATCTTTGGCTCCCTTGTCCCTCTCTACATTACCAGCATTTTCTTGTCTTCCCTGAACACAGCTAGAGTTATGTGGATGGGTGGCCCTCTAAATTCATGTTTGCTGACATCAAGCAGTGCAAGTATGCTTGTTGGCAATCAGGCTGTTCCCTAGATTATCCACCCTCCTGCTCTCTAGGTGATAACCTCAACTTTTCTCCTCTCTTCTTGGACATCCACTTCTCACCTGATGACCTTCCTGAACTTCCCTGGAAAGACTGAAGTACTCAAAGGAGAACCACCAAATTTTCATCACATCCCATCTCCCTGTGTGTGTGCCCATGTAATGTTATTTCTCTTCTCCCATGATGGATGACCCAACTCTCTGTGACTATCTCATCCACTTGTGTATACTTGTGGACATTGCTCCAGCAATTTTAAACCCTCTTTAATACATCAGCCATTTCCCCCCAGTCTACTGGGACATAACCATTAGCATACAGGCAACTCCTATTTCTCCATTCCTAGAAAAAGGAAAAAAAAATCTCTTGAACCTATTTCACCTTCCAGCTATTGCTCTATTTCTCTCATTTATAGAAAAACTTATGGGGAGGGGGGACAACTGGGTGGCTCAGTCAGTTAATTGTCCAAGTCCTTGATCTGGTTCACATTGTGATCTCATGGGTTGTGGGATTGAGCCCTGCAGCAGACTCCATGATTGGCAGGGAGTCTGCTTGAAGGTTCTTTCCCTCTGCCCCTCTCCCTCCATGTGCTCTCTCTCTCTCTCTCAATAAATAAATAAATCTTAAAAAAAAAACTTATTGAAAGTGTGGTCTATATACTCCTTCTCCAATTTTTCTCCACCAGAAATCCAGGTTCCCATCCCTATGAAGGCGCCAAAATCACTCCTACCAAAGTCATTGCGAACATCAACATTGCCAAGTCTGCTGGTCTTTTCCTTGGTGGTTATCTACCTCAACTGTCACCATTTGATGCCGTTACTTTCTCTCTCAAGCTTCTCACATGACCACTTATTGTGGGTCCCGGTGGGTGCTATTCACAACTGAGCCAGCTAGAAGAGCATATTCCAAGGGATATTTTGCCAAAGGCACATCTGCGGTATCTGTGGGACATCCATAGTCGAATATAAGTTTGAAAAATTTTGGATTAAGATTGCTTTTAAATAGCAGGACTTCTCAAAACCTCTTCCATTCTCAGCTGATTAAGCTTCATAAAGAGATCTTTTTTTAGGGTTTCCAAACCTATAAAAACTTCATCTTTCTTAAAATCTTAAAATCATTGTATTGTGTTCTGCATAACACTTTTTGGGATAGAGAATACCACAATTACCTTCTGTCTGATTTGCTTTACCATTTTCTCTTTGGGGCTTAACCTAGTATGTGACACACGATAGTGTTTAATCTACATTTGTTAAAGGAATAAGACATAAGCAAATGTTTTCCAATCTTCAAAGACGTATGTTGCGCAATACATTTTTTGCAACCATTCATGATGTAATCATTGATCTTGAATAGTCATGATACAGGCAACTCCTTTTGTCCCAAATCTAAGCTAATCATTATAAACTGATCCCAGCAGGAAGATTCAGAATGTGAAGGTAGGGAAAAAGAGAATTTAGTAACCAATCTGTGTTTTAAAACAAAGTTTCTGGATATTATTATCACTTTAAGTGAGTGGCTTTGAAAAAGGGTGTATTTCATTCCTCAGAGGTTTACGTTGCATGGCCGTGAAGCCTGTCAGTCACTCATTCATTCACAACTCAGCACCTACTCTGTGCCAAGCACTATTTCAAGCACTGGTAATAAAGTAAACAAATTTAAAAGTGCATCAGTTACAGACTGAGACAAATACTGTTAAGGCAACAAGAAAGAAATGAAGCAGAAGAGAGCGGAGGGGGGGGGGGTGTTGCGTGAGCAGGAAACCATCCAGGTACAAGAGAAAACACAGGGACAAGCACAGGGACAGACCTCAGGCTGAACAAGCCATGAAGATGAAGTAACAGTCTGAACATCACATGCCAGTCTGGAAGCTCCTGGAGGCTCAAGGCGTGATTTGAGGGGGATGGGCAGGCACCGTTGCATGGAAGTGGCCAGAACCTGGGATCAGTTGAGATGCATGTAGCCAAGCAGGAACAGCTGCTCCATGCCGAGATAGAAGATGCACAAGAAAGAGATGGTGTACAACAAATAACTCCATATTGGCCTCTGCGTACTGCCCCTGGGTTGTTCATGTCTTCACAGTGGGCTGAGTGGTGTTAGCTCAATGGTCAATCAGCCCCAAACTCAATGTTTTACACATTCAATTGTTTTAAGCATATGCCAAATAAGCAGAAATTTTTGCCATTTGGGGCCTGGTTGGTTTGCACACTTCATGAAACTCCCCAACATCTAGCCATATATTAGATGAACCCTGGGGCTGTAAAGACCCCGAGTTATCACTGCTACACTTTGGAAGCTCTCTGACCCTTGCTGGCCGGCTGCGTGATGTCACTTAAGAGGTGTAGGGCCCCCTCTCTGACCCCCCTCTCCCCTGAGAGCTCCCTTGACCTTCTCTTCTTCTGGATGGTGGCCCCAAAGCTATAGCCTCTGGACGGTCTCATGCTGGGAGGGACTTCCCTAAGAAGTCAATTCCTCAAAGTGGTACCCAAATGAAGCTTGTGCACGCTACTGCCACCTTGTGGTCATGTCGTTTGCCTTGCTCAGCCTTGAAGTCCCTCGGGTTCTGAGCAGGTGGGATCACCAGTCCCAGCAGCTCTGGTACAGCTGTGGGAGGAGGCCTCTTTCTTTTTGCAGGCCAAAGACTCAAGGCAAATGGAGAGAACTTGAACCAGAGAAATAAAGGGGCTTATTCCCTCTCACATGCTATATTTGTGGAAAGGCTGGAGAATAATCTCTATTTCTGAAAATAACTTTCCACTTCTAATTTTTGGGGGCACACTTGGTCACCATGGAAAAATCTACAACCCATGTATATTTAGAAATAGGTCTTAAACTTTCAGATCTCATGTAATAAACCTTTTCTATATCATGAAGGGCTCAACTGTTTGCCGTAATCGGGAAATGTCGTCACTCATCCAGCTGCCAGTCTCAAGCAAATGTGTAAGGTGTGAACACAGCTGCGTTACGCATTGTGTTTATTGTAAACTCTGGTCCATTCTCATATTTTGTAAGATGTAACAGTTCACACTTCTAATCTAATGGCATGACAATAGTTTAATTCTTCTGGGAGCGAGAGGTAAACCGTCTATAGTGTTCCACATATAAAGCAACTTCAACAAAATCGATTTTTTGGCATAGCACCTTGGAGAAAGAGAGTTGGCTGTCAAGCTTAAAGGTAAGACACAGGGCATGTCGCTGTCCTGACCGGATTTTCCACTTAGAGCCCTATGAATACACTTGAACAATTATAAGAGTTTCACTTGTGCGGAATAAGACAAAGACTGTGTTTGAAAGAGGGCAGAGCAGAGTAAAATATTGGGTTGAGGGAAGAAGTATGAAAGTCAAGCCATGAACTGTTCAGCCTGGTGCCTGTGTATTGGATGAAGGCAAAGTAACAGAAGAGACCCTCAATATTGCTCTCCATCCTTTCTGTGTCTCTGGCCAATCCTCTCTCCCCACTGTCACCATCCTCGAACCCCCACTCCACCTCCCTGGACCCCTCAACTGATGATGTGACCTCTTATCAAAGAGACGACAGGATGGGGGCTCAGTGGGTTAAGCATCCCACTTTTGATTTTGGCTGGGCTCATGATTTCTGGGTTATGGGACTGAGCCCTATGTCAACAGCTTTGCCCTCACTGGGGAGTCTGCTCAGGATTCTCTCCCTCTGCCCTTCCCCCTCCTCAAGCGCATGCTCTCCTGTTCTCTCTAGAACAAAACAAAGCAAAAAAAGAAGATGGAGTATTTGGCCAATATTTTACATCTCCTTTCCCTTCCAGCTAGCATTAGACATGCCTCCTGCCTCCGAGGAACAGAGCCCGCGGTTCTCTGAAATACAACCTCTCCACGTGGGTGACCGATTCACACTGCTGCCCTTTGGACGGACCGGCTCCCTCATCCATCTGCAATATCCCTGCGGTCCCTCTCCCCTGCCGCCTGTAACACTGTTGCCGATTGAAAAATTTTAAAGAATTTTTTAGGCTCCCTTGCCTTCAAGTTACTATCCTGCTTCTTTGCTTGCCTTGGAGGCCAGCCTCCATCAAAGAATACTGCTCTCCCAAACCCCTTTCTACATCCCCATTCATTCGTCAGCCCACTCCAGGCCATCCTCTAACCTTATCCTCCCCCAGATGTTTGCCAAGGTTATCGCTCGGGTCCCTCTCTCCCACCCATATCTTAAGAGCCAGGAAATGTTGCTTGAAAATTCTCTCGAAGACGGGGACAGCCTGGGAAAACGGGGCTAACCTCGCCACAAGGCGACCGCGACGCGAACAGCAGCTGGCCCACCTCCAGGTAAGGCCACCTTCCTGAGCCCGTGGACGTGAGCTCGCCACCTGCTCTGTTTTCCCGACGCCTGCGCCTCGAGGAGGGCGGCGGGGAGCACCTGTCCTGTGTCGGGTGGGGTGCGACACGGCTTGGGATCCAGAACTTACTGGAACGTGCTTAAGAAGCAAACCTAATCATAATAGCTTGCCCCAAACCTGCCTTGGTGTGGCTAGCCACGGACAAGGGACTGTGCGGCGCTCTGAAACGGAAGCAGCCCTGCCACTTCGGAATGTTGTTGAGATTCTGCAGTCAGTCGGCCTCACTCAGGACTTCCTCAAGACTCCTGACCTCCGCCGGGGCTGTCCTCCGCCCCGCAGTGTGCCAGCATCGCTCCGGCCCGGGCTTTCTCTCCATGTGCATCTCCATCACTGTCTTACCTAACCTAATGCCACCCCTAAGCTAGCAGAAATGCCAGTGTGTGTGTGTGCGCATGTTATGTGTATGTCTGTGTACACGCCCATATATTACACTGTGTACTTTGTTTTTTTTGTTTGTTTGTTTTTTATTTATTTGACAGACAGAGATCACAAGTAGGCAGAGAGGCAGGCAGAGAGAGAGGAGGAAGCAGGCTCCCCGCTGAGCAGAGAGCCCGATGCGGGGCTCGATCCCAGGACCCTGAGATCATGACCTGAGCCGGAGGCAGTGGCATTAACCCACTGAGCCACCCAGGCGCCCCACACTGTGTACTTTGAATGCATATGTATAGACCATATAAAATGTATCATCTGTATATATCTATATGAATTATAATATGCAAATGTATGTCTATATGTAACACATAGCGTATTTCTATGAGTTATAATTTTATGCACATAATTTCTCTTGTTACATGACTGTGGATAGATCAATATCTATATCTATATATAAAACGATAGACGCACTAGGTATTAGTATGTCTGTGATCTAGCTCCATCAATTGGTTGTTTCAAAATTATAACATGCAGGCTGATTCCGTTTTTTAATGTTACTTTTTAAAAAAATACAGCTTCATGTTTTTGGTACAGAACTTTGAAAAGGAAATAAGGAAAAAGAACAAAATTCATTAAATAGCTATTGATGTTTTGATGTGAATACTATATTTTATATGATATAAAAAGTCACTGATTGTGAGCTATAACACTAAGAAAGATTAAAAAAACAACAAGATAGGGAATTCAATAAGATAATAGGAACCCCGCTCCTCAGCTCACATGTGAATCTGGGACACAGAAGGTACAACAGGCCATATAGAAAGAAGCAGAAAGAAATTTTAATTCTGAACTTAGTGCTGGGGGAAGGAAGGAAAAGAAATCCACCCTTGATAACTCGAATTCCAAGCTGTTACATGTATGCAGGCTTGTGGTTTGAAGTCACAACTCCCGCGTGGCTTAAAACTCCTAAAGAAGAGAATTTAATTCAATTTAACAACTGGCAGAATCAATTCCAAATTCTCTCTGGAAGATTCCTGTCGGCAATTGTAAGACACAATTGATTTTAAGGTACGAGCAGGTTGTAAGAGAAGAGTGCATCACAGAATAGATAAACATCGTTTATTCTGAATGCATATATTTATGAAATTTTTCTTAAAAAATGAGATCATATCCTGTGTGCTTTTTCTACCCCAGCGGTTAGGGCATGAGCTTGGGAGTCAGATAAACCTGTATTCAGACCACAGCTTTTCTACGAAATGGCTCTGTAAGTTCCTAAGCTAAGCACTAGGCTTCAGCCAGGAATCTAACCTACGTATTTAAGTGAGAAAGTACTTCTACAAAGTACATCACTCCTTCTTTTTCTTTTTAAGATTTTTTTTTTTTTAATTTAAAAAAAGAGCGAGAACAAGCAGGGAGGGGAAGAGGGAGAGGGAGAAGCAGGTTCCCAGCTGAGTGGAGGGCTCGATGCAGGGCTCCATCCTAGATCCCTGAAATCATGACCTGAGCCAAAGGCAGATGCTTAACCTACTGAGCCACCCAGGTGTCCCCCTCTCCCTTTCTTTTTCCTCCCTCCCTCCCTCCCTCCCTCCCTCCCTCCCTCCCTCCCTTCTTTCTCATTCATTCTTTCTTTCTTTCTAGTAGACCCCATACCCAATGTGGGGCTTGAACTCACAGCCCTGAAACCAAGTTGCACCCTGTACCAACTGAGCCAGCCAGACACCCCAAGACTTTATTTCTTTAGACAAGTTTGAGGTTCACAGCAAAATTGAGAGTAAGGTATCGAGCTTGTCAATATATGCCCTGCCCCCCATATGCATCACCTCCCCATCATCAACACCCCTACCACAGTGGGACATTTGCTACAACTGATGAGCCGACACTGACACATGGTCATCACTTAGAGTCCATAGTTTACAACATTAGGATTCACTCTTGCTGTTGTACAGTCTATGGGTTTGGACAAATGTATGCTGTATCCATCTTTAGAGTGTTCATCATTGTAGTATCATACACAACAGTTTCACGGCCCTAAAAATTCTGTGGGTTCCACCAATTCTTCCTTCCTTCTCTTTTCAGACTGGCTTCTTTCACTTAAGTAATATGCATTTAAGTTTCCTCATGTCTTTTCCTGGTTTGGTGGTTCATTTCTTTTTAGCATTGAATAATAATCTGTTGTCTGGATGTGCCACTCACCTACTGAATGATATTCTGGTAGCTTCCAAGTCTGGGCAATTATGAATAAAGCTGCTATAAACATCCATGTAGACATAAGTAAATACCAAGCAGGAGAATTGCTAGATCCTGCGGTAAGAGCATGTTTGGTTTTGCAAGAACCTGCCAAACTGTCTTCCAAAGTGGCTGCACCATTTTGCATTCCCACCAGCAAGGAAGGAGAGTTCCTGTTGCTCCACAACCTCATCAACATATGCTGTCGTTAGTGTTCTGCGTTTTGGCCATTCTAATAGGTATGTAGTCCTGTCTCATTGTTTTAACAGCTCACTATTTATTTATTTGCTTACTTTTTAAGCCAAAATCCAGGAATGAATAACTGCTCACTTTTTAAATACTCTATTTTAAATTATCTTTGTCATCAGATACTTGCCTGGTCTGCTTTTAAAACTGCTTCTCATTTCATTCTAACATGACCACAGACTTCCTAATTTGGTCCTTTATTTGACGTCTTCAACACTTTCTCTCCAGCTTCTTCCAGACTCAGAGGCTACATTAACTGACTTCAAAATGTCTTTTGACTCTGTCTGATGCTTTCTTATATTTGCAAATATTTGTTTTTATCCTTCCTGGTTATCTTCCCGCCATTCCTCTCTACTAGCTACTAGACAGGAATCCGCTTCTGGTTACATGTGACCTTCTTCTTTGCAGTTGGAGCTCCTTTAACAAAAGAATCTTAAATGGAGCTTTGTAACCTCCAGAGGCTCTATTTGGGGAGGAGAATGTATTTTCACTGAGTGCAGGTCATGAATCACGAGTCACATTCTGTAAGAGATCCCGATGTTCACGTTACCATGAATGGGAAGCAGGGTGCCTGGTGCAGCAACAATGGCTCAAATCCCATAATGATTCATAAGGTCGCCATTCTTCTCCTACTTGCTGACGCTGCAAGCTACCAAATTTCAAAGAAAATGCTAATTTTACAATTCAAGTAATAAATTACATGGGAAATGAAACTAACTGCACAGGTAGTTCAACGGACATATCACACATTTATTAAAATGGCCAAACAAGAGACACAGGTGACAATTGCTTGAAGAATGGTGGAACAAGGCTCACAAAATTGCAAGCACCGTAGGGTAACACAACTGATAGTGCACCAGGCAACAGAGAGCATCAAGGGCCCCTGAGGCAATGTCTGTTGCTAATTAATGAATGTTGTAGCAGCATAAAGAAAAGAACCTGCCACAGGAAAGGCAAACAAGGTCAGCATATCATGAAGAGACAATACTGTGCTTTAAACACGGTGACTGCAGTTAGTTCGAGTGAATCCAACTGAAACAGTCCCAGAGTAGGAACTGAAAACAAGGTTTAAAGGTATTTCCCATGACATAGGATAAGCAGGTGTATTTGTTTTTTTTTTTTTTAAGATTTTATTTTATTTTTTTTTTTTTAAAGATTTTGTTTTTAAGTGATCTCTACGCCCACCATGGGGTTTGAACTCACAACCCCAAGATCAGGAGTTGAATGCTCCACCGACTGAGCCAGCCGGGTGCCCCGTATTCATTTTTTTATGCTGGGGTAACAAATTACTGCAAATTTAGTGGTTTAGAACAACACCCATATGTTGATTCACAGTTTATTAATTCACAGAAGTTTTGGTGGATTTCACTGGTGTCTCTGCTCCAGGATCTCACAAGGCTAAAATCAGGGTCAGCAATATAACTGAGCTGCATGGTTTTTTTGTTTGTTTGTTTGTTTTGTTTTGTTTTTTTTTTCTCTGGAGGCTCTGGAGAAGAATCTGCTTCCAAGCTCATTCAGGTTGCGCACAGAATCAAGTTCCTTGCTGGCTTCCCGTTTCTTTGCTGGCTTCTGTCCCCTTTATGTGGTCCCTCTGTCTTCTACCACCAATGGTGTGAAGAATCCTTTTCAAGTTGCAAATCTCTCTGACTTCTCCTGTCTTCTCCTACCTCGTTGTCATGCCAGCAGCAAGAGAATTTCTCTGCTTTTAAGACCTAATATGATGACATTAGGTCCATTAGGTCCATCACCCAGGTGATGTCCCCTGTTTGAGGTGACATATGCCACATAACATAACACAGTCACAGGTATGCTGGCTCCACTAATGCACAGGTTTGGGGAATTAAAGTATGGAATCTGGGGGTCCCTTCCTGGAAATTCTGCCTTCTGTGGTGGGATGGCAAAAACACACAGAAATCTCCAGCCTTATGGACACAGAAATTAGAAACTCCTATAAAAACACATTCGTGGAGTGATTTTGTTGTTGAGCTTCCATTTGAAGAGTAGTTCTGGTTACATGTTGGTTTCAGTTCAAACTTCTACCTTATTTTAGCATTTTTAAGTTCTCCCCCCCCCCTAAGTAATTAGCCACTGGACTTTATAGACAAATATTTTTAAACAGTTTTTTTAAAGGATTTTATTTATTTATTTGATGCAGAGAGAGAGATCACAAGTAGGCAGAGCAGCAGGCAGAGGTGGGGGGGGGGGAAGAAGGCTCACGGCTGAGCAGAGAACCTGATGCAGGACTCGATCCCAGGACCCTGAGACCATAACCTGAGCCAAAGGCAGAGGCTTTTTTTTTTTTTTTTAAAGATTTTATTTATTTGACACAGAGAGAGGGAGATCACAAGCAGGCAGAGAGGCAGGCAGAGGAAGAGGGGGAAGCAGGCTCCATGCCGAGCAGAGAGCCCAGTGCGGGGCTCAATCCCAGGACCCTGGGATCATGACCTGAGCCGAAGGCAGAGGCTTAACCCACTGAGCCACCCAGGCGCTCCAGACAAATATTTTTTAATGTCAGGTGATCATGAATTCAAAAGAGAAGTAGCTAAGCTTTTAATGATACAAATTTTATAGGTAATAAAGGCTCGGAAAGAATACGCCTACACGCAGTGACTGTTTTAATGAGCTATGCCTTTATACTGTTTTGGTTTAGGGATTACCTCTCCTTATGAGGTAGCATGACCTACTAGAGGTTTCTTCCATGTCAGCTTTTGTAGAGGTCAGATTAGGAGTTAGGTCTGAGGACTGTTTGAATCCAGGTAATGTTGTGACTAGGGCTAATTCTACAACTATGGGACTTTATTATTTACCCTTTCTGATGTAACTTTGGAAAATGTCAAATAATGAAAGCTTGTCTCTCACCTGCCTTTATCTCTTGTCATAAATACTCTTTAATTTTTTCCCCCTTGGCTCATATCTTCTCCTGACATATTGTATATTTATTTCTTTACTGTATATATCTCTCTTGACCACCTCTCCCCCAACTAGAATGTCCCTCTGTGAAGGCTGAACCTCTGTGTTGCTGTGTCTATTATCCCTGTGCCCAAACGGTGCCCGACACATAGAATAAGTACCCCATACGATGTGTGGGATGAAAAAACACACATAAAAATTAGGAGGAACCTCAGTTTTCCTAGACATGGTTCAAGCAAATGAGACTTTTTGTCTTTAATTAGAAGCTGTTGTTAGGAAAGATGAGATATTTCAGATGATTTATATGCCAGACGTAGATGTGTGTGAAGTTTGACTCTCGGTAAGAAAGATGAGAATCACCTCTTGGAAAGAGTTCGGGAAGAGAGGCAGGTGGGATTGCAGGGAATTGTGACTTCAAGGCAAGCTGTGGTGCAGACAGAGGTAGGTATCATTTGGCCACCAGAACTCATGACCTATGCCAGTTTTTGTGACCCCGAGACATCATTGAGCATCAGAATTAAGGGGACTCTAGAATCAGCTTGGATTCAAATGCAGAATGTGGAGTCTCGAGCAATTTATCAAGGATGCTTGTGGCTTTCCCAACCTAGCACCAGTTTTGGAAGCGGTCTGTGCTCATAGGTTTCTGCTCCAGGAGATCACCATTCTGTTTCCTCTCTCTCTCTCTCTCTCCAATGTGGGCAGGACGGGGGTGGAGTGGGGCCATGAGCCCTATGACCTGACTCATCTAGCAGATTGAAAAAGAGGTGATTTTTTTTTTTTTAAAGAAAAAGAGTTCTGGATATCCTAGTTCATTCAGCTTTTTACTTCTCATCAGGATGGTATAGCAACTGTAGCAATTTCTAATCCCTTCACATGCTAACGTAGAAGCCCAAAGTCCTCCAAAGTTATTTTTTATTCTGCTAATTATATTTCAATATTACTGCTCACTTGCCTCTCTAATACTGTTTATTGTATGTTATGATTTTAAAAAAAGATTGTTCCGAGTTCATAGACCTCATGAAAATGGCCAAGGGGATCCATGGCACGCACAAAAAGTTAAAAAACCCCTGATCTAAATGGGTAGGGAACAAGAAAAAAATCGGTGTTTGGTTCCATGTTGTTGGGCAGTTAGGTCTTCCAAGTCTGGTAGAATTTCACAGAGTTTTAGGGCAATGGGTGAGAATCACACAAAGCAGCTTCTCAAAGTAAATTAATCTTGTGGCTTTGTGCAAGAACTAAGCCCAAGTTTGCTAGCCAGTCAACAAAGTTTCAGAATAAAGAGTAGAACCGATCACTAGCTCTTCCCGCCAAAACCACTAGGAGAACCACACAGACTCTTACTGGAGAATTGTCTCAGATCCAGTGGTTTTTTTTTTTTTTTTTGTAACAAGATTTTATTTATTTATTTGACAGAGAGAGATCATAAGCAGGCAGAGAGGCAGGCAGAGAGAGAGGGAGAAGCAGGCTCCCTACCAAGCAGAGAGCCCAGTGCAGGGCTGGATCCCAGGACCCTGAGAATATGACCTGAGCCCAAGGCAGAGGCTTAACCCACTGAGCCACCCAGGTGCCCCTCCAGTTTGTTTTTTAAAGCAGTTTAGAAAAACCTCATTGCCAGAGAAGCCTTCAGTTACGTTTCTGGCCAGTCTCTGTTTCCCAGCAGCTGCTCCCAGCTAATAAAGAAATGAGCATCTCTGTCCTGACGAGGATCTGGGGAGATAGGAGATGGAGAACTGTAGACGCAGCATTCTCACGGCCCGAATCTCATTTTTTGCCAAGATGCCAGCTGCTTCCGTGGGCAAACCTGACCTCATGCTGCCCAGGAATGGCCCTATTCGGTCTTGGCAGAACCCAGGAAGATGATGCTTTCTGGAAAGGCCAGGACAAATTAAACATCCAGAGGAGAAGAACGTGTGTTGACAAAATGGCCTGAGCCCATTTTTCAAAGTAAAAATGGAAGCTGTGCTTTTGGAGGATATGGACACGGATCACTGAAGGCAGGCTTAGTCTAAAGGGAAAAAACTAATAAGAGGCCACTCTCCGTTTCTTGCTTCAGCTCCTCTATTTCTAAAAAGACACAGACAAGAATACAATCTGGGAGAATGGCTTAGTTCCTGCCCATCCCCAACGACACACGTTATGCAGCAGAAAGGATTGGATCCTTTGTCAAAAAGAAAACACCAAAGAGTTCCATTTCTTCATTCAAATTATCTTCTCCTAATACAGTTGGGTAGAACAAGAATTTGAGAGTTTTTTATTTTGTTCTGTGTATAATGGATCACTTAAATCATCTTTCATGATCTTTCAGCTCTTCTTTCCGGTTTACCAAACCCTGACTATTCATCTAGAATTTCATGGCAAACAGAGCCCCAAAATTCCCAATCGTTCTCAGATATCCTGGCACATTCCCACTCTATGATAAAATTTTTTTTTCATAAATGAACCTGCATGTGTTCTATAAGAAAGAAGAGAAAAACTGAGGAGCTGAAATTTATGCAGGACAAAGCATTTGTACCTAGGATTGAGTTTCAACTTAAGTACCTTAGTTGAGGAAAGAAAGACCAAACAATTGTGATGAACATAGAGGAAAGCTTTAGTTAATTTATCTACTTCCCACCTCTGAAACTGTGGCTGAGGAATAGACACTGAAGGGAAAGACATAGAGTTTTGAGAACTCATCAGCTTTGTTTTCCTCTTGCCTACGTAAAGGTATTCCACTTACCGTTATCAATTTGGGGAAAAGGCCATGTAAAATTATTTTTTCATACTCTGATAAGTGTATTTATGGAGTACATTTATTTTCAAAAATTTTGGAAGAGTAAGAGGATCATATGGAAGAAAGGGGGGATTTATCTGCAATAAATCTGCAAATTGTTTAAAAAAAAAATGGAGCCAGGGACGCCTGGGTGGCTCAGTTGGTTAAGTAGCTGCCTTCGGCTGGCTCAGGTCATGATCCCAGCGTCCTGGGATCGAGTCCCACATCAGGCTCCTTGCTCGGCAGGAAGCCTGCTTCTCCCTCTGCCTCTGCCTGCCACTCTGTCTGCCTGAGCTCGCACTCTCTCTCTCTCTAATAAATAAATAAATAAATAAAAATCTTTAATAAAAAATTGGAGCCAGAATAAAGAAAGAATGCTGTCTACACTGTGGGAGTAACACACTTCATACTGATTTCATCAGGGTTTCTTTAGCTGCTGTCCATGTACCTTTGTATTTAGGGAGGCTGGGAAAAATTATATTCTTGTTTATTTTTTCTTTGAAATTTCACTGAAATTGAGTACTTCCTTCAATTGTGAACATAGGTTTTATTAGACTGTCAAAGGGAATCATGCATGGCACTACCCACCGAAAGAAGGTTAAAACTTCTTGAATAGCAGTACTTTCACCAATAAATGGGAAAATAAAAATTTCTCATATTGGAACCAAAATATCAGTGCTTTCAACTAGTAAATATACGAATCTGGTAAAAAAGGCTTTAGAGCAAAGGACGCTGACAATATTACCCACCACACTCTAAATATATATCATCTACAACTGCTGTTTTCAGCTCAATTCTATCTGGTTTTTTGAGCACAAGAAACAGATATTATCAAGGTTCTGAGGGTGATAGTAATTGGAAAAGCTTCCAGTGTTTTGAAGTTGCTAGATACATGGTAACTATAATAAAAGGAATGAGTGATATTTTTTCTTTATTGAGAGATCAGAAGCAGTTATTTAATACCTTACTTGGACTCTGTGTGTACTGGCGGGGCCTAGGTCCTCATAGTATTTATGGCTTTCTTACATTATTTTATAGACCCAATTTTTTGAGCATCCACCTCGTACAAGGCATGAAGCCAAAGTAGGGGGTGGGTAGAGTTTTGGGGCCCTTGAACACACCCTCATTCACTCATCCACACAAAACTAATACATTCTTCCTGGTGATCTCATGTAACTCTAACCAGGTAAGGTCATTTCTACCTCCCTAACTTCCACATCCAATTCTCCAGGTCACTAGGGCCAATGGACAGAAGACAATAGAGAGATTGTCACAAACTCATTCATTGTAGACCACAAATGAAAGCTTGTTTCCCAATAATGGTGTTCTAGAAGTATCATTCAGATCTTCGGTATATGCTGCTTGGGAATTTCAAGACTTACCAGGTCTGAGCCTGGTTGACTCATTTGATTTCTATTCCTTACTCAAAGCAAAGATAATTGATGAAACAGTATTGGACACTTCAGTTGAAATGCTGAGTCTCCTGACTTATTGCTGAGGCAGGTACTTTAATTTAATTTTCAAAATAAATTATAAAAATTGACTCTTTTGAGTATCAGTTTGATTTTAACAACATTATAAGAATAACCAGCTGAGGCAATAGGAAACTATGGTCAAATGCCATTTAAGTCTTAGGGAAAGAAAGCTACTTTAATGCCTGTCTGTCAGCAAATGGAATATATTTTTAAAATAATTTTTAAGGTATTTGTCACTTAGCATCTTTTATCCAGGTGAAGATGTACATCTTTGCCCAATTCCATGAGGAAGATCTCCAAGTGCTGATCCTCACATTCTTTCTCAAACTAAGAGGTGGAACCAACAGTATAGGACTCATTTCAATGCTGAACCAACTCTTAGGCTAGTAGTTCTGTAAATGTGTCTGACCTTGAGGACACTAATCTACCAAACCCCAGTTTCCTTATCTGTAAAATAGGCATAATAATAATAGCATCCGCTTCACAGGCTTGTTAAGGGTATCAAATGAGATAATTCAGGTAAAATGCTTTGCAGAATATCTTGTCCACAGTGACACCAAATACATGCTTATCACATTTATTATTGTCATATTGTTATTATGCTCTCCAAAAATAAAGCCATTGACATGTGCTACACCAACTTCCCAGTCTCTTCTCCATCTGTAAATTTATTTTCTCTGTCTCATCCTTGCGTTAGTCAGTTTTCTTTCCCAGAAAAAAGTCTACTCCCTCTTGATAAGATTCCATTCTCCATCCATATACTTGGCCTTATTTTTTCACATCGCTTTCTAGATCTTCAATCTCTTCCTAGCTTTGGCTTTTTTTCTTACGTCTATAAACATGGTCAAACTCATTCTAATCTGAAGACCCCTTCTGGCCCTAGAACTTGTACAAACCCCCTCAACTGCCTATCCATCTCCTATATTCATACAAATGTCTTAAACCATTGGACATACAATTGCCATGTCTTAGCCATTTCCAGCCCCTCACTTTGCACTCTGAGCACATTCTTTGTTTCTAACCTTTGAGTTTTTGTGCAAGTTCTTCTCTTGGTTGGAAATTCCAGACCTCATTTCTTCATCTGGATATCTTTTCTTGTGGATATCTTCATATTCTTCATATGGATAGCTTCTCTTTACCATAAAACTCTCATCTCAGGGGTTACCTCATCAAGAAGTATGCCCTGACTCTCCTAGGCAGTGGTCATCAGATCCTCCTTTGTGAATGTATGTGGTTCCATCTCTCTCTGGTACAGCACTTCCCTGTGTATCATAAGCATCTGTGCCCCTCAAAAAATGCTTGCTAGACTGAGGTGACCTCAAATATTATGTTGAAGGGCTAACTTCAATGATAACTTTTTTAGGATATTAGATCAAGTAAACAATGAAATAAATGAAAAGTAAAATTTCTCTTTCCTCTCTCAGAGAAAATAGCCATCAGCTAACTATGAAAATCTTTAGCTGAGAAATATTAATATAAATTCATTTTGTTAATTTGCTCATCATTAATGAGCTTCAGTTATTATATATGTCAGTAGATTAATTGCTAAATGGATGGATGTAGTAGATAGAGAAACAGTCTAGAAAGCAAGAGACCTGAGTCAGATCTAGTCAACCGTGTGAATCAACTCTGTGATCTTAGAGAATGCATTAATTTCTCCATACTAATTCCTCTTTCTCAATTTCACCATCAATAAATATGGAAATAGTAGGCTTTGCCCTGTCTATATGACAGAGCTGTTAAGAGGTTCAAATGAGACATATATGTCAGACCTCTGTATATAAATAGTCTAGAGGTGCCCACTTGGGTGGCTCAGTCAGTTAGACTGAGATCTGATTCTTGATATCAGCTCAGTTCTTGATCTCAGGGTCGTGAGTTCAAGCCCCACACTGGTCTCCAAACTAGGCATGAAGCTTACTTAAATTTAAAAAATAAATACATAGTTCAGTTGTATATAATAGAACAGCATTGTTATTAATATAGACACAATTGTTATTCCCAAATAATTATAGTCTAATATTTTAAGTCGGCTAATTCTTTCCATTGAATGAATCATACAATGAAATCATACAAAGACTGGCCATTAATCTCTGTGTTTATGTTAATAGTTATTAATATTAATTATAATTAATTAATATTTATATTTATTAATAAGCATCGGTATCTGTTTATATTAATATTTCCAAGGTCATTTAAGTCCAACCAGAGTTATCTAGGGCTACAGATTTATTTCTAGGCCCAAATCCTTGTTTTTTTCATTTGGCTATAAATAAGTACCTTGAATACTTTATTATACCTTTCAAGCCTTTCAACTTAGGTTAAAATTAAACTTAAGACTCAATTTACAGTTGTAAGTGACTGTTTTAATCTCATTTTTCCTTCAAAATTTTCAGCTGAAGTTCTTTGGTGAATGTGGTAGATATGGTTGCCGCCTAGCTAACAGCCTTCTCCCACCCTTCATGTTTATGGAATACCAATGACAGCAATGATTTACTAGCTTCTTTCCCAGGAGATGAATCTCGGTTGCCCTAAGCCAGCCATAACAACCTCATTCTTTTTTGCCAATGATTGGTTTACGGGTTGGCATGTGACCCAAATCTGGCTCATGAAGTCTAAGAAATCTGTTGTGCCGGAATGAAGGATGTCCTGGGAAAGATTTTCTTCTCAGATAAAAAGAAATACACAAGAAGAAACCTTTTTTCTTCCAGCTTTTAGGTACTGTTTTGAAAGGATGTGTTGGCTGGCACTCTGGCCAGCTGTCTTCAGACCATGGAGGAAAAGTCAGGAGACTTACAGAAAAGGTGACATCCATAAACTTCTGAATTAACTGACCATTACGAGAGTGAAAAAGACAGGCCAAAGTATGAAACATGATACTTTCAACAAGAATATAAGAGAGACCAAAAATAGGTAGATTTGAATAGGCACTTTGCATAGAACCTATGCAAACCATTGAATAATATATGATATAGTGGTCAGCATCATTGGTCTTCAGGAAAATGCAAGTTAAACCACAATATAGCACTGTAAACCCACCAGAACTGGTACAGTTAAAAAGACCAACAGACCAAGAGGTGGTGGAGATAGGAAGGCACTAGGATTCTCGGATTGTTGTTGGAAGGGTAAAGTGGTACAAGTGCTCTGGGAAACTCTCTGACAATACCTAGTAAAAGGACTTATGCATCCAGCTGAACCAGCGATTCTACTCCTCGGTACCACCCAAGAGAAATGTGGACGTGTGTTTACCAAGAATACTCGGAGCAGTACTCTTTTGAATACCCTCAAATTGGACACAGCCCAAATATTCATCAGTGTACAACAGATACATACAGTGTGGTATATTAATAAAATCTGATACTAAAGAACACTATAAATAGGGGTGCCTGGGTGGCTCAGTCCACAAGCAGCCGGCTCTTGATTCCAGCGTGGGTCTTGATCTCAGGGCTATGGAATCAGCCCCACATGGGGCTCCTGCTCAGTGCACAATCTGCTTCAGCTTCTCCCTTTCCCTGTCCCTCTGCACACCACCACCCCTCAAATAAATAAAATCTTAAAAAAAAGAACAATATAAATATGTAAACTACTGCTACCCACAATATAGATACTTTTTTCCCCCTAAGATTTATTAATTTTATGCAGAGGGAGAGGGTGAGAGAATCTCAAGCAGACTCCCACTGAGCCCGGAGCCTGAACACGGGGCTCATCTCCCCACCCTGAGATCAGGACCTCAGGGGAAACCAACAGTTGGACTGTGCCACTCAGGTGCCCGAATATAAATACATTTCGTAAACGTAATTCTGAGCAAAGGAAGCAGGTATACTGTATGATTCCACCCGCCTTAAGTTCAAAAACAAGCAAAACTTAATTTCCAGTCTTAGAAGTCAAGGCAGTGACGGGAAAGTGGGGGGGGGGGCACTGAAGGATTTTTCCGCCGGTGGCGATGTTCTGCTTCTTGATGACGGGTTTTCGTTACATGTTCTGTTGGCTTTCTGGATGAACATTAATTGAGTTATGCGTTAACATCTGTAGAGAGCTGGCCATGGAACGACGCGGGTCTGGGCTGCATGGGCCCGGCTCTTCACTCTTTCTGGTTTGGGGTTTTTTGCTGCACAAGCTTTATTGTTTATATTTGGTCCAGGGCTTGGGTGAGGGGCTCCGGGGTGGCTAGAAAGCTGGGGAGCAGCTGCAGGGAGAGGCTCCCGCAGAAGCCCTGAGACCAGGGGGATGCCAGAGGGGCCCCTCAAGGGCCGCTGGGCTCCGGGGGCTCTG
>ML112008.1:5762-83912 GCA_003697995.1 Taxidea taxus jeffersonii | reverse complement strand
TCTGTCAAATAAAATCTTTAAAAAAAAAAAAACTTTCTAAGGTTTTAGCTAACTCCCCCAAGATTTAAATGATGAACAGTCTAATTGGGTTTGTTACCTTGTGGCATAAGATCATCATCACTCAGTATTTTGATTATTGAAGTGTTATGTGTCACAGAAATAACCAGATTTCTCTGTCAGTTACATTGTAACCTCTCCTCTGATTTCTAACCATGTCCATTTCTGAGTTTTTGTCATTTATAGTTACTCTTATTCTCTTGTAAAATGTTTCATCTTCAGGGAGATTCATATAAAGTACTTTTTTTTTTTTTAAGATTTTATTTATTTGGGGCTCCTGGGTGGCTCAGATTGGTTAAGTATCTGTTTTCAACTCAGGTCATGATCTCCAGGTCCTAGGATCCACCCCCATGTCAGGCTCCCAGCTCAGTGGGGAGTCTGCTTATTCCTCCTCTTCTCCCCCTGCTTGTGCGTGCACTCTCCATCTCTGTCTCTCTCACAAAGGAATAAATAAAATAAAAAAAATTTTTTTATTTACTTATTTGTCAGAAAGCACGCACAAGCAAGGTGAGAAGCAGTCAGAGGGAGCAGCGGGCTCCCCTGCTGAGCAAGGAGCCCAAAGTGGGACTTGACCTGGGATCAAGGTCAAGTCCCTGATCCCATGACCTGAGCCAAAGGCAGACACTTAGCGACTGAGCCACTCAGGTGTCCCCATATAAAGGACTTTTAAGGACAAATACAGGTAATCAATATCTTTAAAATCCTAAAACTTTCTGAAATGGGAATTTCCAAAATGAACTAAAGCTGCATTTAAATAAAACAAGAATTAGTAACATGGAACTAAATGAACTAAGACTATTATAGTTTTGTGACTTGTTTAAAACATTGCTGGTTCTCTCATGTTTACTCTTCCAGATTAAGTAAACTTTCTCTTTAGATACCTATCACTTACAAAAGTATGATAAAATACTCATTTGTAAACGAACTGAAGGATTTAACTTCTCTCTGAACCCTCTGAAATTCAAAAGGTTTCAGTAAGTGTTCTTCCATGGCAGTTATAATCGCTTGCATAAATTCAGCAAGAATCTGTTCTCCTGGGGCGCCTGGGTGGCTCAGTGGGTTAAAGCCTCTGCCTTCAGCTCTGGTCATGATCCCAGAGTCCTGGGATTGAGCCCCGAGTTGTGCTCTCAGCTCGGCAGGGAGGCTGCTTCCTCCTCTCTCTCTCTCTCTCTCTCTCTCTCTCTGCCTCTCTGCCTACTTGTGATCTCTGTCAAATAAATAAAATAAAATCTTAAAAAAAAAAAAAAAGAATCGCTTCTCCTTGTAACAGGATACACTTGGAAATGTTGGTTATTTCACCAAGGCTTTGACTGGAATGTCATATTTGAGAGAGATAGGCATAGACTCAGATATGACCAAATAGCTCTAAGGAACTACTAACATGGCTGACTTTATGAAACCTGGAACCATAAGAACATCACCTCTGGCTGGTGCAGGGAACCTCAGGATATATTGGGGACCTCATGAAGAGGAATCTGCCCACATCTACAGGTATTACAGGCATGACTGATGGCAGTACCTGGCTGGGCTTCTGGCATGGAGAAGCTACTAAAAATGTTCAACCTAAAGATTATTAAAAGTTTTGGCAAAGCATATTCTTAAAGATATATATAATCAATCATTCTTGCTGAGCTTATGTAAATAATTAGGCCAAGTTTGTTAACTTGGACTTGTGTTGCTAACATAAGTCTTGATTTTGGCTATCTCTGAAAATGAGGGTTATTTTTTAAAAATTATGTTTCAATAACCCACCTTTGTGAATGTTAAGTCCTAATTAAGGTAGACAACTTGAGGTAAACTTCAGAGAAACAGCTTTTCTACTTCCACACAATAGCTCATGTATAATTGCTTCTTTTTTTTTTTTTTTTGAAGATTTTATTTATTTATTTGTCAGAGAGAGAGCGAGAGCGAGCACAGGCAGACAGAGTGGCAGGCAGAGGCAGAGGGAGAAGCAGGCTCCCTGCCGAGCAAGGAGCCCGATGTGGGACTCGATCCCAGGACTGTAGGGATAACAGGACCCCATGAGCATGTAGTTATTTAGGATTAATTCCCCAATGATGATATAACTTAACTAACACTTCAATTCTTGGTGGCTGGGATGATGAAAATTTCCTTAAAAGCCAGAGCATACCGCACTCCACGGGGTTAACTATGAACTTAAAGATGATAATGGATGACCTCACTTTATGACTGGACTGGGTGATGTACTTGGGGATGCCCTTATCTCTTGATGAGTTTTTCTCCTACTTGCCAGGGATTCCCTGTAATTAGGATATTGTTAAGGCTGGACCCCAAACAAAAAGGGCTTCTAAATGGTTTTGTCTCTTGTAGTCCTGTTTATCCTAGAAGCCACCTCAACTGAGGTACAACTGCAGACTAAGGCTTTAGCCTATGAGCATACAACAGCTCTCCCAGTAAAAGGAGCATCAAAACTGCTCACAGGAGTCAGTCCCTGACTGTCTTGACAGTCTTAAGAGACCAAAAGTAAACACAGGCCTGAAACACATTTAAAACCTGTCAAACTTTAAACCCATCTATCTACCCTTAGTACTTCATAGAGTGCAACTGTTCAGATGTTTTGATCTTGTTTATTCCAGTCATCCAGATTTAAGATGCCCCTATTAAAAAATGCAGGTAACAGTCGGGTTTCCTGATGGCAACAGTTTAGGGAAAAAGGAATAAGAAAAGCTGGGTATGCTATAGTGCTCACTTGTGCTTGGCAATTGCTGAAGTCTTAAATTAATATTCGTACTGACTCCAAATATGCTTCTGTAGTCCCACATGCCCATAGAGCAATTTAAAAGGGGGGATTATCAAGTCATAATTCCTCAATCATATTGACCCAGAAATTATTACACAAATTCAAAGGATAGGCCTCCAAGTGAATAGCCCTTGATACCCTGACTGCACTTCAAAGAGATCCAATATTAGATGGCTGGCTCCTGGCTAGGACCCAGTGGCTATACAACTCTTAATTTGTGGCCATGGATTCCCTCAGGCTGGATAGGCCACTGTACTCTGGGTTTTTGCCTGCATATATAGAGGCATTATTAAAACCATTACCAACCCAGCTAACCTTCCAAATTTAAAACAATAGTGGACCTGTTCTGTGTTACACTGGTAGAACCACCTAGCATCCATCTTTGTTCCCTCTTCAAGACTGGAGATGTTTGGCACAGGGAAGCTCAAATATGTCCATGGTCAAAGCCCTAAGTGACAACTGAAAATAGTATTTCTCTATTAAACAATACAGGAATACAGTTGTGTGAAGCAGTTTTACAAAACAGAATAGCATTAGACTTTTTAAGTGTTGCATAAGGTAGAACTTGCACCATCATAAAAATGCTGTGTATATATTCCAGATTACCACAAAAATACTTCTGGGCTTCTAACTGACATGAATACTCAAATTGGTGCTTTAAATGATCTCTTGTCCCATTACTGATGAGTTAATTGTCCCATTAATGATGAGTTCCTGGCTTAGAGGAAAATCACGGTCAACTATAAGGGGTCACTTTATTGGATTTCTCATTCATAATAGCCATACTGATCTTAATGTGGTGCCTTTTTTAATCTCCCTTCACTTGCTATTGAGACTCCATCCCTACTAAGACTTCACAACAACAGATGATCCTATCACCCAGAGATACTTCTGTCAGCATTGGATTCAATTACCTCCACTTCTGTAGTATGTTTAGTTGAGCCATAGGTAGGGACCTAAGCCCCTACAGCAGGAGGATCTTACAGAAGATGAGAACTTCCACCTTCAGCAACCTCAGATTTAAGGGTCAAAATTGTTCAGGGAGGAAATGAGGGAACTGAACGCTAGCTGAGGACGAAACATAAGCCTGTACCCTGCAACCTCCCCTCCCACCCCCAGGGACTCTCGGGTGGGACATGTGTGACCATCTTCCAGGAATCTGCCAACTGTCTTAGTAACGTGCTAGAGGGGAAAACATTTAAGGAAAGGTCTCCGGTATCTTACATATGTATAGTGTAGGTTGGTTCTCCTTAGCATAGGAAAGTTCTTTTGAAACCTTTCCCTCCTTTCCCCCAACTCCCAGTCCTCAAGATCCTCATGCAACAGCTCTCTTTGCCCACGTGTTCTATCCTTGTCCTTTAATAAGCCACCATTTTACACCAAAGATGGCTCACGAATTCTTTTTCTTGGTCGTCGTCAGCCCCGAACCTCACCGATATTCCAAAACAACATCACTTTCCCATCATTCTACTCAACATACCCAACACCCCATACGCAATAATACATCACTGTTTCCTCATCTGCAACTGCTGTATACAAGTTTGTTGTACTGGTTAATGAGACAGAATGTCCAGTACTTAGTTAAGCACTTCTGTATCCACCCCATATTTAACTTTTATAAAGTTACTAAAATATCTCCTTCACCCACTCACCCTTTCTTTCCCACGTTGTGGGGGGGCGGGGGGTGTGGTTGGTTGTCTCTCCAGTTCAGCATTTCCATAATCAATGTACAGAAGTACCCAGTGGGCCCAGTGAGTTAAGTGTCCAACTCTGATTTTGGCTTAGGTTGTGATCTCAGGGTCACAAGGTTGAGACCCCCACTCCCAATCCCCAGCTCTGAGCTCAGTGGGGATTCTCCTAGAGGATATTCTCCCTCTGCCCCTCCCCCTACTCCCTCTCAAAAGTACTTCTAAATTTATCAATTTAGCATTTCCTAAGTAACATCCATTTCTCTCTCTCCTCAATTCCCAACTAAATACCCAACTTCACTCTCCCTTCTCATCCATTCAGAAAAAAATTGCTGGCTCAATAAAGCTCATGTTCCTCCAATTCTCATTAAAAAAAAAAAAAAAAAAACCTCAATAAAGTTATCTTCTATGCCACTATTGTCTCCTGATTGTCCTACCTCACCATTTAGATGTTTGTGTGCTTGTGAGCCAAGGTTGGGGGAAAGGGAGGGTTAAAAAAAAAAAAAAAACACACAGGCACAAATGTAAGAAGTTCATGATCTGGATACTTTATGAATTACAATTCATCAGTTTTTCAAGTAGCTATTACTGAAAATTAAAATTACAGAGCAGAAGGAAGCAGGTAAACAGTAGACCATGCAGTCCAGAATAACCTAAAAAAATGCTTTGATTGCATTGTTAACTGTTCAGTGTCTCTTAGAATGAATGTCCCTTTACTTAAACCCACTTCTCTGCTACAGAAGAACCAAACTCAGACACAAGGGTATCACTGAGATTTATTGTTGACATTATATCACATTGGAAGTTTAAAGAGTAAAATTCAACAGATCAATACTTTATGAACATGTTTTAGGACACCAGCCTAGAAAGGGTAAATTCATGATTCCTACCACCTCAGGCCAACAACTACAGCAAAAGTATCCCCCTAATGGCCAAATCACTCGTATCTGGTGAGAAATGGTAAAATGACCTACTCAGGTTCCCCTCTAAGCATTTGGACTAGATAGCTTGGAAAGATAAAATGATATTCCCTAAATGTCCGGCAGTTGGGGTGTCATTCTACTTAAGTATAACCAGGTGAATAAGAGAACGTAGAGAAGAGATTATGTTGAAAAAAGCAGAAATATGGGGCACCTGGGTGGCTCAGTGGGTTAAAGCCTCTGCCTTATGCTCAAGTCATGATCCCAGGGTACTGGGATCGAGCCCCACATCAGGCTCTCTGCTCCGCTCTCTCGGCCTGCCTCTCTGACTACTTGTGATCTCTGTCTGTCAAATAAATAAAAATCTTTAAAAAGACAAAAGCAGAAATAAAGACCATGAGAAAGCCACCCAGTACCAAGAAGGTCTACCTACTTCCTGCCGGGGCAGGGGGGGTCAAAAAGAAACCCTGGCAGTCCTTCATTTAATGCCCTGAAATTCTGCTAACTAAAAACACATTTCTGTCTATACCTTGAGACTACAACTGCTTTCACTCAAATATTTGCTTAAAATATTAACTACCAAATCTTAAGTTGTCAGATTTTCTCAACTACCTTTGCTCTCCTGGAGGATTTTTTGCATAGGCAAGCCTAGATCACCATGGCTCTGTTTCACAAACAGACTCAGAACAATATAAGAACTGGTACCAAGAACCATTACCAGGAGATGATACCAGTAAAAAAAACCCAAGCAGAAGCACAAACTTGAGGGGTACCTGGCTGGCTCAGAGCATGTGACTCTAGATCTTGGGGTTACATATTTGAGCCCCACACTGGGTAAAGGTATTTTAAAGATCTTGGGATGTCTGGGTGGTTTCTCAAAGGGGAGGGGAACCTACTCCTTTGGCCTAACATTCATGAATGTTTCCAGTCTTGTTTTTTATTTATTTATTTAGCCCATAAGGCTAAATACCAGAGTTTGCTGAGTTTCAAGATGCTGTACTACAAAAGAGACATCCTATCTTACACATCAGGAAACCAAGGTTCAGTGAAGTCATGAAGCAGATAAAGATTAGAAATAGAATTGGAATTCGAATTCAGGTTTCTACCTTTAATAACTCTGTTCTCATCAAAGGTAAGCACAAAAGCACATGTAATTAAACAGTTGTTCCAGCAAGTGATTACTATTACGATACGGTCTTCCATGATACACAAGGGGGAAATGAAGTCACCACAATAACTAGGGTCAGAATGAACTTCCATGGGTGCCTGGGTGGCTCAGTCAAGTGTCAGCTCGGGTCATGATCTCAGAACTGAGATGAGTCTGGCATAGAGCTCCCTTCCCCCTCTCGTGCTCTCTCTGAAATCTTTTAAATGTGTAACAGACCCACATAATAAACAAGTTACCAAAACTATTTTGCTACCAGAATATATACACCTCATGTAAATGTCAGCAGTTCCTAGGCAAAAAACAATTTACAAAGTAAAGGATGAACATGTATTTTCAAAATCATTTAATGATACTAGTGACCTTTAAACACAGAACCTTGCAACTGCTGGTTCTGCCAGTCTTTATTTCACCAATCATGTTCAAGCTGAAATCAATATTGAGGACTAGGCCATTTTAACTACAGAAAGAAAAGAAAATTGTTACATAAGGACCTAATTAAAAGTGTAAGACTTAAGATAATGATCAGGGGCACAGCAGACTCTTGATCTCAGAGTTGTGAGTCTGAGCTCCACAATGGGTATATAGATTACTTAGAAAATCTTGGGGCGCCTGGGTGGCTCAGTCGGTTAAGCATCTGTTTTTGGCTCAGGTCATGGTCTCAGGGTACCAGCATGGAGCCCTGCAGCTGGCCACCTCTACTCAGCAGGGAGTCTCCCTCTCTCCCTCTGCCCCCTCACAGGTGTGGGCTCACTCTCACAATAAATATATTTTTAATATTTTAATAATTAATCTATGTATTATGTTTTATATATTATATTTTAATAATCTTAATATTGTTATATTTAATAATCTTAAAAAGATAATGATCAGCCCTATCTCTGTCTGGCTATAAACTACAGCCAGGGGACGCCTGGGTGGCTCAGTTGGTTAAGCGGCTGCCTTCGGGTCAGGTCATGATCCCAGCGTCCTGGGATCGAGTCCCACATCGGGCTCCTTGCTCAGCAGCGAGCCTGCTTCTGCCTCTGCCTGCCACTCTGTCTGCCTGTGCGCGCTCTCTCTCTCTAACAAATAAATAAATAAAATCTTTTTAAAAAAATTTTTTTAAATAAATAAATAAACTACAGCCAGAAATCTGAATGGCATATTCCTGACCGTCAAAAGAACAAATATCAAAAACATAAGAGACTCCCATACTGCTATATAGATAACATTACATCAAAAAACGTTTATCTGCAAATGGAGCACACACCAAAAAGTGTTCATTAGCAGTAAAAAACTTCATTCTAAAATGCCAGTCTCAAGAGAGGACATATGGAAGAAAATTTAAAAAAAAAAAAAAAAATTAAGAATCGTCCAGCTCAGGTCATGATCCCAATGTCCTGGGGTTCCCCGGGTTCCCTGTTCAATGGGGAGTGGGCTTCAACCTCTCCCTCTGCCCTTCCCCTTGCTTGTGTTTTCTCTCCATCAAATAAATAAAATCTTAAGGGGAAAAAAAAAAAAAAGAATACTCGTCCAAAAATTGTTAGATCAGGTTGTGGCAAATCTGTAAGTATCAGACCTTTTTCAAAAAATGAAAATTTAACATATTTGCCATCACTGGAATCAGGAACAATCCTACTGGCAGAGTACTGGAATCTATGTAAAGTAATGTGAACTTAACAAGTATTTGTCCACAAAAAAGGCACACAACTGGCTTTTCCAAAGTTTTGCTAATAGCAAGTTTTCTGAAATTCACTTTGTCATACCTTTTATTCACTAACAGACATGTAATCGTAGGCATAAAACTTTAGAAGAAGTTCTACCATAAGAGTTTGTCAAAAAAATTATGGGCCTACACAGGCACTGATAAGAATTTTCTATACAACAGTGAATGCTTCTAAACAAATACTCAACTTACCACCAGTGAAAACTACCAATTTTGAAAAATAAGTTCAAAAGGGAAACTGTTTGCTACAGAGTATGCCTACAGTATCAGTCTCTGGGTAGGAGTACTTATAAAGACTACTTCTCTAGTTAATGTGCTCTCTGTCAATCGATGTAGACAAAAGTTCAAGGACCAGGGTACACATATCTTACTGCTCTCTCAACTGCTCTCTTAAATAACAACCACTAAGCAGCAAAACTGCACTCTATCAATAGTGCCACAGTAGTTTACCTTATCTCCCTAAAAGTAACCCCCACAGTATTAAAAACATGACACACATTACACACTATTATTTGTAATGTGAGAAATATCCCTTGGTCTTAGGAGTGACAAAAATAGTGGAACCGGGGCGCCTGGGTGGCTCAGTGGGTTAAAGCCTCTGCCCTCAGCTCAGGTCGTGATCCCAGGGTCCTGGTATCAAGCCCCGCATCGGGCTCTCTGCTCAGCAGGGAGCCTGCTTCCTCCTCTCTCTCTGCCTGCCTCTCTGCCTGCTTGTGATTTCTGTCAAATTAAAAAAAAAAAATCTTAAAAAAAAAAAATAGCAGAACGAGGACTTCTAGGGCCAGCTTCTTTAAAATGGTTCTTGGGGCACCTGGGTGGCTCAGTGGGTTAAAGCCGCTGCCTTCTGCTCGGGTCATGATCCCAGGGTCATGGGATCGAGCCCCGCATCCGGCTCTCTGCTCTGCGGACAGCCTGCTTCCCTCCTCTCTCTCTCTCTGCCTACTTGTGATCTCTGTCTATCAAATAAATAAATAAAGTCTTTAAAAAAATAAAATAAAATAAAAAAATAAAATGGTTCTTATCTTGCTTAGTACTTCATAAGGCATTTTAGAGCTTTTCAAGAAAAAAATCTGACAATATGCATCAAGTTTTATAAATGGTCATGCCCTCCAATGCACTAATTCCACTTCTAGGAATTTAGCCAAGGCAAATAATCAGAAATATGATCAAAGATTTATTAATAAAGATCTTCAACCAGACACTATGATGGCAAAAGTGGTTTTTAAAAAAAGGTCTTATTAGGCACCTGGGTGGTTCAGTCTATAAAGAGACCAAGTCTTGCTTTAGGCTGGGATCATGATCTCAGGGCCCTGAGATCAAGCCCCACATTGGGCTCCCTGCTCAGTGGGAGTCTCCTTGAGAGTCTTACTCTCCCTCTGCTCCTCTCCTACACACACATGTGTACATTCACTCTCAAATAAATCTTAAAAAAAAAAAAAAGTGGTAAAAATTTTAAATATATCAGGAATCATTTAATATAGCATAAAGTCATTTACAAAATTTTATACTATTTAAGACATTTTTAAAATTGCTAAACAGAAGAAAATGTCTGTGTAAGGATTCTACAAATCTGCATATATAAAGATACATATATATTTCCATATAGACCTAAATAAAACAAGACTAAAAGATAATTTACTCAACTGTTAATTTAAAATTTAAGTAGTTTCTACGTTTTGTATAACACCTACCAAAAAAATCAGAACCTTCTAAAAATGAATCTGACAACATCTGTGATGTCTTTAAAATATGAATACCTTTCAAACCAATTCTCTTCTAAAAACATCTTAAATAACCAAAATAAGGCATAAGGTCGATAAGCCAAAGTGTGTTCACTGTGCAGTTAATTTTATCAATAAGAAAAAACAGTAAATACTCTCAACAAAAAGTTAAGGGTAGAAATAGCCACCAGTAAGTAAAAAGGTTCATTATGGTATATCCAGAAGCAGTTTCCACAGGGACAGCACTGTGAAAAGAACAGAAACAGGAGGGCCTTTTGTAACTGTTGTAACAGCTGATACTTACTATGTTCTAGGTAGCAACAGATATTATTTAATTCTCAGCCATGAAAGAATTCTTTTTTCTTTTTAAAGATTTGTATGTATGTGTATGTATTTATGTATTTATGTTTATTTGTTTGTCTGTTTGACAGAGAGAGAGTACAAGCCAGCAGAGTGGCAGGGAGAGGGAGAAACAGGCTCCCTGCTGACCAGAGAACCTGACTTGGGACTAGATGCCAGGACCCTGGGATCATGACCTGAGTCGAAGGCAGATGTTTAACCAATTGAGCCACCCAGGCACCCCAGATATGAAATAATTCTTATTTATCCTCCAATCCCCATTTTTTAAAATCTTGTTTTAGGAGCTTATTAAGTTCCCTCAAAATGATATAAAGACATTCTCTGCAATATTTTTTTAAAGATGTTATTTATTTATTTGCCAAAGAGAGAAAGATCACAAGTAGGCAGAGAGGCAAACAGAGAGAGAGGGGGAAGCAGGCTCCCCGAAGGCTCCCCGCTGAGCAGAGAGCCAGATGGAGGGCTTGATCCCAGGACCCTGAGATCAGGACCTGAGCCGAAGACAGAGGCTTAAACCCCTGAGCCACCCAGGTGCCCCTTGCAATATTTTTTATAATAGTGAACATTTCAAACAACTTTACTGCCTAGTGATAGAGAAATGGTTAAGTAAATCAGCTCATTTACTCCACATGACCTCCCCACCCCCCAATCCAGTAGGACTGCCTCTACTCCACATTAGGAATGAACTTTCCCAGGCGTCTCGGTGGCTCAGTTGGTTAAGCGACTGCCTTCAGCTCAGGTCATGATCTTGGAGTCCAGGGATCCAGTCCCGCATCAGGATCCCTGCTCACCGGGGAGGCTGCTTCTCCCCCTGGCCCTCTCTCCTCTCATGCTAGCTCTCTCAAATTAAAAAAAGAAAAAGTAGGGGCACCTGGGTGGCTCAGTGCCTTAAGCCTATGCCTTCACTCGGGTCAAGTTCTCAGGGTCCTGGGATCCAGCCTGCCTTGGGCTCTCTGCTCAGCAGGGAGCCTACTCCCTCCCTGCCCCCACTCGTGATCTCTCTGTCAAATAAACAAAATCTTTTTTTAAAAAAAAAGGGAATGAACTTTCCCTTTCCACACAGAGAAAAGCCCTAAGAGGACAGGGAGGTTGAAAGGGGTGAGTATGCAAACCATGCATGTGAGCCTCTTTAGTGGTGTTCTGAGAAAGGGTTCAGAGGTCACTGGGTGGGGACCTCTGAACAGGTGGCCTCACCTGTTTCTTCCCTTCCTATGCAAGCATGTGGTCCAGAACCCCAAAGGATTCAGGAGCCCTGGTTCCCAGATCCATCTGTTATAACCATAGGCCACGTACTGACTGTAAAAGGGGACTTGCTAGATTCAGGCTCAGATCCTCTTATCTGAAACTGATTCTTTTGAAAAATTCAAAATGTGACCACATGATTTCTGGCTAAAACTTCCAAAGACCTCCCCCAATTGCTCTAAAGATCAAGGCCAAAATCTCCACTGTAGCCTTCCATGATCTGGCCCAAGTTCTGGTCTTGGCCTCTTAACTCTCCAGACACAGGCCAAACTTCTTCCTACCCAGTGGCCCCCACACATGTGCTCTCTTGAAAGTAGCTCCTTCTTCATACTTGTTACTCAACTTTGAGGTCTCAAATATAATTTCCTCAGAGAGAGAGTGTGCACCTGAGTACACACAGGAGTACCTGTGCTGGGTGGGGGGCAGGGAGGAGGGAGAGAAGCAGACTACCTGCTGAGTTCCTAGCCTGAGGCAGGACTCCACCCCACAACCCAAGATCTGGACCTGAGCTGAACATTCCCCACTTTTTTAATGGAGAAAACTGAGAGAAAAGTGAAAACTTTTCCCAGGCAGGCTGACTCAAGAGTCTGACTCTTAGGATACCCCAACTGTTTCGGCAACAAAGACAAAAGGACCCATCCAGATCTAACGAAGCTCACTAGATGAAAAGTCTGCTAGAAACTCAGATGTGGAGAAGGAACTGTGCACATTACTCTGCCACCCAACTGTGATTCTGAAGATATAACAGCCACCCACACAGCCCATCTGTGGCCAGAACTCTAGGATTCTTTCTTTTCTCTTAATTCAAGGATGATCAAAAGGAAGTCACCATAAGACTATAGGGAGTAAACTCCTTAATGAGGAAAGAGAAACCACATCCAGAAGATACAAAACAGAAGATTTCTGAACATGATTTATCTATTGTTACAGGAAATGAACATAGCATTCATAAAATTCATAGCAAAATTAAAATCCACAAGGCAGTAAGCAGTAAGCCAAATAATGCAAACCAATCTGAAAAGAGCTCAATCTGGAGGAAAAGGTCAAAGATTAAAAGATAAATGAAAAAAAATGGAAACCCAAATGCCCATCAACTGATGCATAAAAATTATATAGGATATCATATAAAGGAATATTACTTGGCCATAAAAAGGAATGAAGCACTGATAAATATCCATGAACCCTAAAAACAGTGAGTGAAAAAAAGCCACACATTATATGATCCCATTTATATGAAAATCCATAATAAATAAATCTACAGAAAACAAGAGTAGATTAGTGTTTGCCAAAGACTTGGGAAAGGAGAAAATAGGCAATGACTACTAATGAGTACAAAGTTTCTTCTGGGAGTGCTAAAAATGTCCTACAGTTATATAGCTGATAGTTGCATAACACTGTGAATGTACTAAAAACCACTGAATTATAATAAGGACGAATTTTAAGGTATGTGAAAAACATCTCAATAAAGCTGTTATTTAAAAAATAGGAGTTGGCAAACTTTTTCTGTAACAGGCCAAATAAAACAGACTTCGTGGGCTACACAAGGTTTTTGTCATATATTCTTTGTTTTGATTTTCAACCTTAAAAATATAAAAACTATTCTTAGCTCAAGGGCCATACATAGGCAGCAAGCCAGATCTAGCACGGAGGCCACAGATTTGCCAAATCTGGTTTAAAAATAAATCATTAAGGGGAATCTGGGGGGCTCAGTGCATTAAGCATCCAGTTCTTGGTTTGCTCAGTGTCATAAGATCGAGCTCCTCATGGGCACCACAGCTCAAAGGGAAGTCTGCTTGAGAGTCTCTCCCCCGTCCCTCCCCCAATTCATGCTCGTGCTTGCCCTCTCCCTACAATAAATAATCTTTGGCTCAGTGGGTTAAGCCTCTGCCTTCAGCTCAGGTCATGGTCCTGGGATCGAGTCCCACATTGGGCTCTCTGCTCAGCAGGGAGCCTGCTTCCTCCTCTCTCTCTGCCTGCCTCTCTGCCTACTTGTGATCTCTGTCAAATAAATAAATAAAATCTTTTTAAAAATAAATAAATAAATAAAACCTTAAAAAATTATCTCCAAGTGAATACAAACTAAGTTAATGTTGATCCATAAACTAAGTAAAGATCTCTCATCAAACTTATAAATGGAGTTCTGCAAATATTATTAGGATAAAGGAAATGGGAAATTTATCAAGTAGAATTTAATATTTTTATTAATAATTAAGCTCATATAAATGTAAAAAATATAAAATCACGTTAAAAAATAAAGATAACTGCTCACATGAAGAGATGCTGGACATCATTAGCCATCAAGGAAATATAGATTCAAACTACAGTGAGGGGCACCTGGTGGCTCAGTGGATTTAAGCCTCTGCCTTCGGCTCAGGTCCTTGGGGTCCTGGGATTGAGCCCCACATCAGGCTCTCTGCTCAGCAGGGAGCCTGTTTCTCCCCCGCCACTGCCTACCTACTTGTGATCTCTTTCTCTCTCTCTCTAAGAAATAAATAGAATCTTTAAAAAAAAAAAAAAACTACAATGAGGTATCATTACGGATCTATCAAATGACTAAGATAAAAACAGTAACACCACCTCGTAAGGGGACAGAAAAACTACACTGTTCAAACATTGCTGGTAGGGGGCGCCTGGGTGGCTCAGTTAGTTAAGCCACTACCTTCGGCTCACATCATGATCCCAGAGTCCTAGGTCCCAGCTCCATTGGGAGTCTGCTTCTCTCTCGGACCACCTCCCTTCTCATGCTCTCTCTCAAATAAATAAAAATAAAATTTTATAACAAACAAACATTGCTGGTTAAGAATGCAAAATAGTGCAGCCACTCCAGAAATAATTTAGCAGTTTCTAAAAAACCGTACATGCAACTATCACACGACCCAGCAAGTGCACTCATAGGCCTTTTTATCACAGAGAAATGAAAAACTTATGTTCACAGAAACACCTGAACAGGAACAGGTTTATCTGTAGCAACTAAAAACTAGAATCTGCCCAGATGTCTTTCAACAGTTTAAAAAAACAGTGGTACATCCATAGTAGCAATCAGAAGGAATGAACACTATTGTGCAACAACTTGGAAGTCTCCAGGACCTTCTGCAGAGCAAAAAAAAGGACAATCCCCAAAGCCTATATACTAGATGATTCCATTCATACAACAGTTTTGCAATGAGAAAACTGCAAAACCAGACCAGAGAGTAGAACAGATTAGTGGCTGGAGGGAGTTCCCCTACCCCCACCTCATAAAGGAAGGTGGGTGTGGTTATAAAAAGGGCTATTCAAAGATCTCTGTGGGAGTTCCCCTACCCCCACCTCACAAAGGAAGGTGGGTGTGGTTATAAAAAGGGCTATTCAAAGATCTCTGTGGTTTGGGAACTATTTGATATTTTTACTACAGTGGTAAATAAACAAACCTACACAGGTGATAAAATTATACTGAACTTAATACACACAAATGAGTCCAAAACTGGAAATAACTTAAGACTGGGTGGATTTTTATCAATGTCATCATCTTAGCTGTGATGTCATACTACACAACTATTACCTGCAAAATGTGACTGGGGAGGAGGGGGAAGCAAAGTATAAAGAATTTCTCTATTATTTCTTACAGTAGCATATGAATCAGTAATTAAGTAAATCAAAACTTTTAATTAAAGAAAGATGATTGCTAGGGCACCTGGGTGGCACAGATTTAAGTATGTCCCTCCAGCTCATGTCATGATCCCAGGGTCCTTCCTCAGCAGAGACTGCGTCTCCCTCTCCCACCGCTGCCTTCCTCTGCTTGTGCTCTCTCACGTTCTTTCTCAAATAAATAAAAGACAAGTACTCTAAAAGCTTGAAGATACAACTTGATAGTTCAAAAAGAAAGAAAAAAGATCATTCCTGAGCAAAAAACCTAAAATAACCAAAGAAACCTTCTTAAGCTTTAAAACTATGAAGAACAAAAGGTCTCACTCATATAGCGCATAAAAATCACATCCTGAACAAATTGTCCTAATGATGGACTATTCCTTACGTATCCCAGCAGGGGGGAAAAGTAGTTTATCCTTGGTTCTCTAAAATACTATGTGCCAAAGACAATAAAATGTTTTATCTATGGCCCAGAGATTTTATTTCCTGACATAATTCTGTCTCCTGTATAAAAGCTATAGAAACACAATACAGGGGCACCTGGATGGCTCAGTAAGGCATCTGCCTTTGGTTCAGGTCATGACCCAGGGTCCTGGGATAGAGCTGCACAACAGAGCTCCCTCCTCAACACGGAGTCTGCTTCTCCCTCTCCCTCTCTCCCTTCTCCCTCTGCCTCTCTCCCCAGCTTGTACTCTCTCTCAAATAAATAAACATCTTTAAACACACACACACACAATACAGAAAAGTAATAAAATATGCCACCTACATGCCATCTTTCAAGTAATGACTATACAAGCTTTCCACCTGAGAATTAAAATTAAGCACACAAAATGGATCAACAGTCCACAACCATTTAATGAAATACTACTTAGCAATAAAATGGACCAATGTACTGTTACATACAACACAGATTCTCAAATGCATTATGCTAAGTGGAAAAAAAAACAGACTCAAAAGTTACATACATTTACAGTATACGACATTTGGAAAAGGCAAAACTAGAGAGGCAAAAAATAGATTCATGATTAGCAGAGGCTGGGAATGGAGATAAGAACTGACTACAAAGGGACTCCACGAATTTGCAGAAGTGTTGAAACTATTCTATATCTTGATTATGGTGGTTACAAGAATATATGCATTTCTCAAAACCTACCAAACTGTAAATTAATTTTTAACTATATGTAAATTATATCTTAAAAATGGGGGGAAAAAAGTTACAAGAGGTAGAACAGCATTATAAAAGACTAAGTATTTTTCCACTTGTAAGGTTTAAGTGAAGAAAATAATTCAAACTACAATTGATAAAAATATTCATTACAGCACCACCTACAATGGTAAAAATTTAGAAGCCTAAATGAACAATATTAGGAAAAGAGAATAGTACATAACCTTAAAATTATCTACGGAAATATTCTATCATAAAATACTCTATTATGTTAAATTGAAAATAGATAGACAACTATAATCACAGGAATGTTTTTATTTTTATCTCAACTTGTTCCAAAAAGGATTCAGAGTGACTTACAAAATCAAATAAACTCAACTAGTAAGAAAATTAAGGCAAAAGGAAAATGAGAGGAGCCTTGCTTATGAAATGTAATTGAGGGGCACCTAGGTGGCTCAGTTGGTTAAGCGACCGCCTTCGACTCAGGTCATGATCCCAGGGTCCTGGGATCCAGCCCCAGGTCAGGCTCCCTACTCGCCCGTTTCTCCCTCTCCCACTTCCCCTGCTTGTGTTCCCTCTTTCACAGTCTTTCTCTAAGTCAAATAAACAAATAAAATCTTTAAATGAATGAATAAATAAATGTTACTGAGTCCTATATACTTGCTAGAAATGAGCCATAAGTTTACCTCTAAACAAAAGAGAGAAATAATCATTCATACTGACCATCAGATTTAAAAAACAAACAAAAGCAAAGCTCAAGAAGCAGTCATTCTCATTACTAGCACCAAAGAGATCTTCCTGTCTGTAAATATACTATAATCATCTCCATTTTTACAAGCTTTGAGTAAAAAAACCAGATGGTCCTGTCACAAAAGGTAAACTAAGAGTAGAATCCTGCAGAAGACTAAATTACAGTTAGTTGGTGGTTGGTTGGCTGGGTTTGGGGTTTGCTTCTTGGGTGTTTTTATAATTCTGTAATTGTACATACTTTCCAAAATATTTACAATAAGCATTTATTCATTTTAGAAATCAAAAGTAACTACAAGTTATTTTAAATGGGAAGGGGAAAGATTTTATTGATTATTTTATTTATCAGAGAGCAAGCGAGCTAGCTAGCACAAGCAGGGTGAGAAGCAGACACCCCACTGAGCAAGGATATGGGACTCGATCCCAGGACCCTCAGATCACGACCTGAGCCGAAGGCAAGATGTTTAACTTGACTGAACCACCCAGGCATTATTTGATTTTTAAATCACTGTTTATGATGATACACAGAATGAAAAATGGAACGGAAAAGTCCTTAATTCACCTACAATATTGAAAAACAAAATTACATTCATTGCTAATAACAATGACCCTTGTTTTATCTTCACTTATTTATTTATTTATAATAAATATCTTCATTTATTTGTTTATTTATTTATAATCACTACACCCATCATGGGCTTGAACTCACAACCTAAGATCAAGAGTCACAAACTCCACTGACTTAGCCAGCCATGTGCCCCTCTGCATATATTTTTACATGTAAGGGGAATAAACTCTGGTGACATAACACAAGGTTTCATGAGCTGAACACTTCATTATCATTATTACAGTACAAACAACTGGCACAAGAAATAGGAGCTTCCTATATCTAACAGGTCTTCAGCCAGAAGGCCGACAAAATGTCTTCCTCCATTCAGCAGCCTTGACATGAACCCTCAACCTCATCTTCTCATTGAGTAAAACTACCCAGATAAGTCACAACAACATAATTAAGAAGGCAGCTATAAGGGGCGCCTGGGTGGCTCACTCAGTTAAGCATCTGCCTGTGGCTCAGGTCCCAGTGTCCTAAGACTGAGCCCCACAGGGGTTCCCTGCTCCGCAGGGAGCCTCCTTCTCCTTCTCCCTGCCACTCCTGCTGCTTGAGCTCTCTGTCAAATAAATAAAATCGTAAAAGGCGGCAGCTATCAAGCACATCAAATAGCTCATTCTGGATTTTACGATCCTAAAAGAATACATAATACATAAATCCAAAACTTTATCTGTGGAGAACATATTTTAATAGAGTTCCTACCTCCTTTGAATTAAAAAAAGAAAAGGATGAGCTAATCAAAATAATCTTCTAAGCACTGGCATATATTAATTTATATGATTTAATTTTTTTCTGGAATTCCACCTAAGGGCGAGAAAAAAAAAAAAAGAATTCCACCTGATATGATGCAAACAGTAAACCTTAATTTGCTCCTTTTTTGAGCAGTTACTATCTTTAGTTCATTACCCTACAGTCTGTATTACTGTGTGGTCATGACGCAACAAGTTTTCCCTCCTGGGATTGAGAGGAACTTAAGGTACAGTGTATTTATTAGGTTTTAAACTTAAAGACTATGGGTGCCATGGGTGGCACAGAATAGTGTTTGAAATTGGATTTAAAAATCAAAACACACGGGTTTTTCCCCTCCCATTAAAATTAATCTCTTTAAGGTAATTTTGAATTATAAAAACAATAAACCTTCACTGCAAACATTTTGGAAAGTACAGAAAATTACAAGATGGTTTAAAGGCTATTGAGAGGGGGACACCTTCGTGGCTCAGTCGTTAAGTGGCTACCTTCAGCTCAGGTCATGATCCCAGGGTCACTGAGCCCCTGATTGAGCCCCACATGGGGCTTCCTGCTCAGCAAGAAGCCTGCCTCTCCCTCTCCCACTTCCCTTGCTTGTGTTCCCTCTCTGGCTATGTCTCTCTCTGTCAAATAAATAAAATCTTTTTTAAAAATAAATAAATAAAGGCTATTGAGAAAATTAAAGTGGACAGAGCTGCAATTTAAATAGTGTTCATGGAAGGCCTCAATGAGAAGATAACATTTAAGCAAAGGACTTGAGAGTGGTGAGGGAGCAACTTTTACTGTATCTGTGGAGGATCATTCATCCCTTTGGGACTGGGGTATACCTGTGACTCTAGAAATAACAACTGTTTTACTGTCATTCCAAATGCCATTAAAATACAATAATAAGGGGCACCTGGGTGGCTCAGTTGTTAAGCATCTGCCTTTGGCTCAGGTCATGACTGGGATAGAGCCCCGCATCGGGCTCCCCGCTCGGCAGGAAGCCTGCCTCTCCCGCTCCCGCTCCCTGCTTGTGTTCCATCTCTTGCTGTGTGTCTCTCTGTGTGATAAATAAAAATCTTAAAAAAAAAAAACAAAAATACAATATTTAAATTCTAGGCCTAGGCAGAAAGCAGATCACCACCCATTGCCACTAGGGGAATTAAAAAAGGCCCAAAAAACTTTTGGAGAAGATGGGAATTACTGTGATTATAGTGATCATTTCAGTTCAATACTCTGATATGTTAATATTCATATTACACACTTAAATGTGTGCATTTTATGTCAATTATACCCCAATCATTCTTTTAAAAAAATGAAAATTCTAGCCCTAGAATAAGAATAAACATACCAATATAACAAATAACAAACAGATCCACATATAGGAGACCTACTTTATTATAAAAGAGGTCTCTGAAATCAACAAATGGTGCTGGGATCACTAGTTACCAATGTGAGAAGAGTAAAACTACATCCTACTTCCTGCCTATACAATACACAGAAATAAACTCCAGATGAATTACAGATTAAAACATAAAAAGAGGGGCGCCTGGGTGGCTCAATGGATTAAAGCCTCTGCCTTCGGCTCAGGTCATGATCCCAGGGTTGGGGGATGGAGCCCCGCATAGGGCTCTCTGCTAAGCAGGGAACCTGCTTCCTCCTCTCTCTCTCTGCCTGCCTCTCTGCCTACTTGTGATCTGTCAAATAAATAAATAAAATCTTAAAAAAAAAACAACAACATAAAAAGAGAACTACAAAAATATTATAAGACTTGCAGGAGAGGGGCACCTGGGTGGCTCAGTGGGTTAAAGCCTCTGCCTTCGGCTCAGGTCATGATCTCAGGGTTGGGGGATGGAGCCCCGCATAGGGCTCTCTGCTCAGCAGGGAGCCTGCTTCCTCCTCTCTCTCTGCCTACCTCTCTGCCTACTTGTGATCTCTACCTGATAAATAAATAAAAATCTTAAAAAAAAAAAAAGAAATGCAGGAGATTGGGTGAGGGATAACCTAAGTATATAGTAGTTAAAAGCAGGGGCGCCTGGGTGGCTCAGTGGGTTAAAGCCGCTGCCTTCGGCTCGGGTCACGATCCCAGGGTCCTGGGATCGAGCCCCACATCGGACTCTCTGCTCTGCGGATGGCCTGCTTCCTCCTCTCTCTCTCTGCCTCTCTGCCTACTTGTGATCTCTATCAAATAAATAAATAAATAAATCTTCATAGTAGTTAAAAGCAGAAGACCAATACTTTTGACTACATACATTTTAAAACTCTGCATTTTGCAAAAGACACAATAAAGTTAAAAGATATAAAAAGTCTTATAAATCTAGGAAAATAATATATACACCAAGAGAAAAAATTAACAATACTCATACAGGTTAGTAGAACAATGTGGAAATCTGGAGAACAGCGTGAAAATATGTATCAAAATTTTAAATGCATTCTTTTGTTTGATCTGTCAATTTCACCTCTGTAAATACATTCTAAAGAAATGATTGCAGAATACAAAAATAAAACTACCATATTGTTTACTACAGCATTGTTTACAAAGTCAAAGCCAAAAAAAAAAAAAAATTCAGTGACCTGGGATAAGTCAAAGTATTGTGGTTTCATGTACCATGGCCCTTAAAAAAGCTACAAAGGTATTTACTAACCTAAAAGGATAGTCACAATCTATTAAGGGCAAAAATACTATCACACAGTGTGTTCACTGGTATGTGCAGGTACAAAACATTTACAATGTTCCTATTTGGCTTAAAACTACAACACATTCCTGAATCTGTGTTTATATACACACAGGAAACATCTAGAAGGAAATGACCTGTGCTGTTAATCATTTAACTCTGAAAAAGTTACTAAAAAGTTTCAGATCACAAAAAAATTTCCTTCTTAGAAAGAAAATAGATTAGTGGCTACTCAGGGCTAAGGGGAAAGGGGAAGTAGACAGTGATTGGTACTGGGTACACAGTTTCTTTTTGGCATAATGAAAATGGTGACAGCTGCACAACTCTAAATATACTAAAAACCACTGAACAGCACCTTTTAAAGGGGTAAGTTGTATGGTATGTGAATTATATCTCAAAATGTTTTATAAATTCTACTTTAGAACAAAATTCAGAACCATAATAAAGAATAAAAATTGTGCATTTTAAAATTCACAGTTTGGGGAGGGGGCACCTGGTTGGTTCAATCAGTACAGCATGCAACTCTTGATCTCGGGGGTCATGATTTCAAACCCCACAATGGGTGTAGAGATCACTTGAAAAATAAAGATGTAAACAATAAAATAAAAATAAAATTCGTAGTTTGTACTTTATACCATGTCCCAATAGAGATTTTTTTTTTAATTTACCATGCCCCAAAAGAAAGCTCAAACCAAACAGTTAAAAAGCTACAAGTAGGAAAGTGAGTCACTAGTCTTAAAAGCAGTTAACTGCTGACAATATACGGTTAAATTACAATCTTAATCCTACATTCGAAAGGATGCTAGCTTCTTGAACTATGCTGGCACATACTATTAAAGTCAGAGAACAGGAATGAACCTTGTAAATGCATTAAGTTGAAAAAGTTGGCACTATTTTCCAATGATGCATTGTAACTATGAACAGAAACAATGTTTCAAAGTCTTACAAATTAAGAAGAGTAAACCTTGCTCCTCCACCCCACTTATGGTTTAAAGAAATCTCATGGTGGCAAGGAGCAAAGCAAAAGCAATCCTTCAATAAATGTTAACTGACTCAACTTCAGGCCCAAAAGCCTTTCAGCATTCAAGATCCCACATTCTGTTACACCTTATACCTTATCAATTCAAAATGACATCTTAATACCCTCCAAAATAAAATACTCCACTCAATAAAGCTCTTCAATATGCCCTGATAACATAATGTATTCATTCATCATTTATGAGGTATACACTATTTGCCAGGTGCTGGAGATCCAAGGCTGAAAGATTCTTCAAGAGGAACCATCACAGTAGTTCTGAACCAAAGTGCACATGAGATCACCAGGGAGCAGTTTAAAAAAAAAAAAAAAAGGCATGAACTGCATCTCATCACTAGAGATTTAGATTCAGGAGGTCTGGACTTAAGCCCAAGAATGTGTTTACTTAAACAGCTCCCTAGCACCCAATGCTAAAAGAAAAAGTAGATACTCAACTCTAATACAGGGAGCTGAATGCTTCAATAAGATGAATTATCAAATAATGACAACAGCATCAAAAGGACACCCAACCTTCACCCTGGATGGTGCAGTTTCTTGAGGATCTGATTCTTGGTTTTGGCTCAGAGTCGTGAGATTGAGCCCCATGTCAGGCTCTGCACTCAGTGCAGAGTCTGCTAAAGTTTCTCTCTCTCTCCCTATGCCCCTCCCCACGCTCACTCTCTTTCTCTATAAAATAAATGATCTTTAAAAAAATGGGGGGGGGGAGGCCACCTGGGTGGCTCAGTGGGTTAAGCCTCTGCCTTCAGTTCAGGTCATGATCTCAGGGTCCTGGGATCGAGCCCTGCATCAGGCTCTCTGCTCAGCGGGGAGCCTGCTTCCTCCTCTCTCTCTGCCTGCTTGTGATCTCTATCAAGTAAATTAAAAAAAAAAAAAATGGGGGGGGGGCCCTGGGTGGCTCAGTTGGTTGAGCGACTGCCCTCAGCTCAGGTCATGATCCTGGAGTCCCGGGATCAAGTCCCACATCGGGCTCCCAGCTCCATGGGGAGTCTGCTTCTCCCTCTGACCTTCTCCTCGCTCATGCTCTCTCTCACTCTCTCTCAAATAAATAAATAAATAATATATATATTTTTTAAAAATGGGGGGGGCAAAGAAGAAGGTTTCCCAGAGATGATACTTTAATTGAAACGTGAAAGATAAGAAAGTGGCTAGGTGGATGAGACGGAAAGGGGGTTCTCAACAGAGGAAAGTAGGTAAATAAAAACTGCCCAATGTTGAGGAATTACACTATGAAATTAGCATCTGTGTTCTGAAAATTACAAATACTTCAGTACAGCTGAGGTGAAGTACCAAAAAAGACTGGTAAGCTGGTTCAAAACATGAAGGGCCTAAATTATGCTATGCTGAGGAGCTTGGAAGTTAATTCTAAAAGCAACTGAAAAGCAAAAAACAAAATTTAGGCAACGATAAGACATAAGAAGATTTGTGTCTTTAGAAATACCAATTTGGCAGCAACAGAAAACTAAGAGCCGGGGGGAAGAAGGGGTGTTCACAGAAAACCAAGCAGAAGACTACTGTAAATGTCCTGGCAAGAATTATGAACCTTCCAAATAAGGCAATATGACTATAACCTGGGAACCACTGGAGGCTGGCTGCAGGAAGCTAAGACTCCTAGGGTGCCCGGAATAGGGACAGCATCCACAGAAACAGGGCGCAGGGAACAGTGGACACTAACCAGTTTTTAACAGTGTTATAGCACTTCCTGACACCTGCTGTGCAGCCATACTGGGCTCCTATAATCAGACATACAACTAACCTCTTATTGCTGTCCCCTAAACTTTAACATATGCACAGCAGGTAGGGCTTAAAAGGTTTGATGTATAAAAAGAAGCCTGTGTATGTTTTAGGGAAAAGTTGACCTATTCCCATGATGAAGAATGGTAGGTCTCCAGACTGGCCTGGTGATAAAAGCATGAAGTTATCACCTTCAACATGTATCATCTGAGACTAAAACATGGTGTCTTATTTTTTGACCCTGCATTTCCTCATTCATAAAATGGAAATGATAAAAACCAACAGTTACTGGGGATCCAAATCATATGTAAAACATGAGAACAGCTCCAGCACACCACTTATGGAGAGTACCTGTCATTATTACTTCCAGATACAAAAAGGCAATACTCAATACTAAAATAAAATCACCTTTAGATCTTACTGGTTACACTCAACCTATCCTAGCAACCTCTGCTCAAAACACTAACATTCTTTTTATTAAAACAGAGATAATTAAAGGATACCACTGCATTAGGAAAAAAGTTAAATAATTTCCAAGATCTTCTCCAATGCCAAAATTCCACTGCAAATGTATAAGCCAATTCACTTTCATTTAATACAGTAAACCAAGCTCCTTATTTTCTGTATGCATTTTTCTGTTTTTTTTTTTTTAAGATTTTATTTATTTGATAGAGATCACAAGCAGACAGAGAGGCAGGCAGAGAGAGGGGGGGAAGCAGGCTCCCCGCTGAGCAGAGAGCCCGATGTGGGGCTCGATCCCGAAACCCTGGGATCATGACCTGAGCTGAAGGCAGAGGCTTTAACCCGCTGAGCCACCCAGGTGCCCCGCATTTTTCTGTTTTTTTAAAACAATTTTATTTATTTATTTAAAGAATTTATTTATTTATTTGACAGAGAGAGATCACAAGTAGGCAGAGAGGCAGGCGGAGGGGGTGAGGGGGAAGCAGAGAGCCTGACCCAGGGTTTGATCCCAGGACCCTGAGATCATGACCTGAGCTGAAGGCAAAGGCTTAACCCACTGACCCACCCAGGTGCCCCAACAATTTTATTTAGTTTTAAGTATGCTCTATGCCTAATGTGGGGCTCAAACTCAAGACCCAGAAATCAATCAAGTGTCACATGCTCCACCGAATGATCCAGGAAGAAGCCCCAATAAGCTCTTACTAGAAAGTACAAGGTTGGAGTGCCTGAGCACTCAGTTGGTTATGTGCCTGCCTTTGGCTCAGGTCATGATCAGGAGTATGCTCCTTCCCATCCCCTGCTTACGCCAGTGCATGCCCTCTCTCTCTCTCAAATAAGTAAAATCTTTTTTTTTTTTAAGGTATAAGGTGTATCTTTTTTTCCTTTTTCAACCTATAAAATTTCAGGGTTTGAAGTTTGGAAAATACAAAACATATAAGACAAAACCAAATTACTCATAATCTCCCTACCTACCCAAATAAAAGCAGAATTTTCTCATATTTCCTCCCAGTGCTTTTCCCATGTACATCACTCTTAATTAGAACTCAAAGCCCATTTTCTAGGTAATAAATTAACAAAGGAACTGTATTTAATATAAAATTTAGTCTCATCTGATTTGTGTCACCCAAACACAAAACAGCCCTATCTTAGCACTCATTTCAATGTACACTCACTGAAATTCTCACCTAGAAGAAATCTTCCTTATAATTCCTTCCTCACTTCATGAAACTAGGTTTCCTCATAGAAAAGAACAATATATTAATTTCACTGGCTGGAATTTTATTAGCCTTCTGACCCCTATAAGTAGTATCTCCTTAAGTTAGCCAATTGGGGGCAAAAACAATTTAAATCAATAAATTCTTTTTTTTTTAATAGTTTCGGTATTCTTTTTTTTTTTAAGATTTTATTTATTTATTAGTTAGAGAGAGCGAGCACAGGCAGACAAAGAGGCAGGCAGAGGCAGAGGGAGAAGCAGGCTCCCTGCCGAGCAAGGAGCCCGATGTGGGACTCGATCCCAGGACGCTGGGATCATGACCTGAGCCGAAGGCAGCGGCTTAACCAACTGAGCCACCCAGGCGTCCCTAAATCAATAAATTCTTAGCAAATTAAAGAACATTTTTTTTAATTTTTTTTTAAAGATTTTTTATTTATTTATTTGTCAGAGAGAGAGGGAGAGAGAGCGAGCGAGCGAGCACAGGCAGAGGCAGAGGGAGAAGCAGGCTCCCCGCCAAGCAAGGAGCCCGATGTGGGACTCGATCCCAGGACGCTGGGATCATGACCTGAGCCGAAGGCAGCTGCTTAACCAACTGAGCCACCCAGGCGTCCCTAAAGAACATTTTTTAATTAACAGCAGGTATGGTGCTTTTAAATACATACAATAACTAGAATTAGGTTAATGAAGTGTTCTAGTGGGTTAAGCCTCTGCCTTCAGCTCGGGTCATGATCTCAGGATCCTGGGATCGCCGTGCCCCCCCACCCCCACATTGGGCTCTCTGCTCAGCGGGGAGTCTGCTTCTCCCTCTCTCTCTGCCTGCCTCTCTGCCTACTTCTGACCTCTATGTGAAACAAATAAATAAAATCTTTAAAAAAAAATCCTTAGGGAATTTCCTTTAACAGAGAAAAATTATTTGTCATTAGTGGAGCAACTGACTCTGTATATTCACGACATCTAAAGAATAGAGTTCCCTGAAAACACCTGTTGTTCTCTGCAATTTAAGCATTCCTCTTCCCATTGTTCTCTGCAATTTAAGCATTCCTCTTCCCACGGTTGTAAACAAATTTGTTTACCCTGTTAACCTGAAAATATGGACTTCACAGAGAGAGAAGAAAGTTATCGTTAGTTCCAGTAAAACCTGCTGCTTAGAGAAATTCCAAATCTGTAGTGTAAAGCTGTAAATCAACTGACTCTCCCAACCTTATTTCTAAAAAGCCCTGGCACATGTACGACAAAAAGTCTCAAGAGAATGGGTATAGAGGAAATACACCTCAACATGATTAAGGCCATGTATGACAAACCCACAGCTAACATCATACTCAAGGGTGAAAACCTGAAAGCTTTTCCTCTATGATCAGGAGACAAGGACTCCCATTCTTGCCACTTTACTCAACAAAGAACTGGAAGTCCTAGCCACGGCAAACAAGAAAAAAATAAAAGACATCCAAACTGGTAAGGAAGAAATAAACACTATTTGCAGATGACATGATACTACTACAGAAAAGACTCTAAAACACTCCACCAGGGCGCCTGGGTGGTTCAATCGGTTAAGCGTCTGCCTTCTGCTCAGATCATGATCCCAGGGTTCCTGGCTAGAGCCCCCACATCAGGCTCTCCGCTCAGCAGGGAGCCTGTTTCTCCCTTTTCCTCTGCCTGCCACTCCGCCTGTTTGTGCTCTCAATCTCTCTCTCCCAGCCAAGTGCGTTACTCTCTCTCAAATAAATAAAATCTTCAAAAAAAAAAAAAAAGGGTAAGAAATAACAAGTGTGGTCAAGGATGTGGAGAAAAGGGAATCCTTGTGCACAGTTGGTGGGTATGTAAATCAGTACAGCAACTATGGAAAACAATGTGGAGTTTCCTCAAAAAATTAAAACTAGAGGGGGGCACCTGGATGGCTTGGTCGGTGGAGCCTTCACCTCTGGTCATGATCCTAGGGTCCTGGGATAAAGCCCCACATCGGGCCCCCTGCTCAGCAGTCATCTGTTTCTCCTCCCTCTCAACTCACTCCCTCTCTTCTCTTTCAAGTAAATAAAATCTTTACAAAAAAATTAAAACTACAGGGGTGCCTGGCTAACTCAGTTGGAAGAGCACGAGACTCCTGATGTCAGAGTCATGAGTTTGAGCCCCATGTTGGATGCAGAGATTACTTAAATAAATAAACTTTAAAAAAATTAAAACTAGAAATACTATATAATCCAGCAATTCCACTTGTAGGTATTTATCCAAAGGAAATGAAAAAACTAATTCAGAAAGATATATACACCCCCTCATTCACTACAGCATTATTTATAATAGCCAAAATAAGGAAACAGCCTAAGCGTCCACTGATAAATGAATGGAAAAAGATGTGGTATATATATATGCAATGGAATATTACTCAGTTACAAAAAAAAGAATGAAATCTGGGGCACTGGGGTGGCTCATTTGGTTAAGCATCTGCCTTATGCTCAGGATCCTGGGATTGAGCCTGCTTCCCCCTCTCCCTTTACCCCACCCAGCTTGTGTGCACACACACACACTCTCTCAAATGAATAAATAAAAATCTTTTTTTCTTAAAGATTTTGTTTATTTATTTGACAGAGAGATGACAAGTAGGCAGAGAGGCAGGCAGAGAGAGAGAGAGAGTGGGAAGCAGACTCCCGCTGAGGGACCCTGAGATCATGACCGGAGCCAAGGGCAGAGGCTTAACCCACTGAGCCACCAGACGCCTTGAATAAATAAAAATCTTAAGGAAGAAAAAAAGAATAAAATCTTTCCATTTGTGACAACATGGATAGTCCTAGAGAATAATATGTTAAAATCATACAGAAAAAGATAAATATAGTATGATTTCACTTACATATGGAATCTTAAAAAACTGAACAAACAAAGCAGATTCATAAATACGGAGAGCTGGTAGTTGCAGGGTTGGCAGCAGCAGGGCTCAGGGGAATGGGCAAAAAGGTAATGGGGATTAAGAAATACAAACTTCCGGGACGCCTGGGTGGCTCAGTTGGTTAAGCGGCTGCCTTCGGCTCAGGTCATGATCCCAGCGTCCTGGGATCGAGTCCCGCATCGGGCTCCTTGCTCGGCAGGGAGCCTGCTTCTTTCTCTGCCTCTGCCTGCCTCTCTGTCTGTCTGTGCTCACTCTCTCTGACAAATAAATAAATTAAAATCTTTAATAAAAAAAAAAAAAAAGATAAGAAATACAAACTTCCTTCCAGCTATAAGTAAGTCATGGGGATGTAAAGTACAGCATAGAAAATATAATCAATAACAGTATAAGTTTATTTAACAAATGGCAACGAGACTTATCATGGTGATCGTTTCATAATGTATGTGTCAACTCACTGTGTTGTACACCTAAAACTACAATATGTCAACTATACTTCAATTAAAAAATTAAAATTTAAAAAATAAAAAATACAGAGTGTCTGGCTGGCTCAGTCCATAAAGCATGCAACAACCCTTGACTCTTGATCTAGGCCTAGAGCTTACATGAAGAAAAAAAATAAAGCCTACAGAAAAGTGCCACCAGGCATTTGTGATTCAGATCCTGGGTTTCAATCAATTATTAAAAAGGTAAAACCATCTTAAAAATAACTAAATGTCAGCCTCTGCCTTCGGCTCGGGTCATGGTCCCAGGGTCCTGGGCTTGATAAGTAAATGTCCAGAATAGACAAATCCACACAGAGTTGCCACTAGCAGTTGCCGAGGACTAGAAAGTGAATGCTACTCAGGTGCCTGAGTGGCTCAGGTGGATAAGCGCCAGACTGTCGATTTCGGCTCAGGTCATGATCTCTGGGTGGTGACATCCAGCCCCGAACAGGGGCTCATGCTGAGCACAGAGTAGGCTTGCGAAACTCTCCCTTTGCTCCTCTCCTCGCTCATGCTCTCTCATACTTGTGCACACATGTGCTCTCTCTCAAAAAATAAAACCTTTAAAAAATAATAATAAATGCTACCAGGCATATTCTTTGCAGGGTGATGAAAATATTCTAAAACTGACTGTCATGATGGATGGACAACTCTGTGAATATAATAAAAACCACTGGGGACGCCTGGGTGGCTCAGCTGGTTAAGCGGCTGCCTTCGGCGCAGGTCATGATCCCAGCGTCCTGGGATCGAGTCCCACATCGTCGGCAAGGAGCCTGCTTCTCCTTCTGCCTCTGCCTGCCTCTCTGTCTGCCTGTGCTTGCTCTCTCTCTCTCTCTCTAACAAATAAATAAAAATAAAATCTTAAAAAATAAAAAATAAAAACCACTGAATTGTACACTATTTTTTTTTAAGATTTTATCTATTTATTTGTTTGACACGGGGGGGGGGGGGAAAACAAGCAAGCAGAGAGGCAGGCGGGGGGGGGGGGGAGCTGGCTCCCAGCCGAGCAGAGAGCCCAATGCAGGGCGCGACACCAGGACCCCAAGATCATGACCTGAGCCGAAGGCAGAAGCTTAACCCACTGAGCCACCCAGGTGCCCTGAATTATACACTTTAAGTGGATTAATTATATATCAATAAATCAATTATAAAAAAAATCTTTAGGGCCCTCGATGTCCACAAACCTAAGATTTTCCTGCTGAGATTCATAAGAACACTACGAACGGTACTTTAACCATAAAAGAGCACTTACTAAAGGAAATAAATAGACAAATCCACATCTGCTAAATCTTCTGAAACCATTAATAAGTCGCTTTAAAACCAACAGTTCAGGGGCGCCTGGCTGGCTCAGTGGGTTAAAGCCTCTGCCTTCCGCTCGGGTCATGATCTCAGGATCCTGGGATCGAGCCTGCATCGGGCTCTCTGCTCAGTGGGGAGCCTGCTTCCTCCTCTCTCTCTGCCTGCCTCTCTGCCTACTTGTCATCTCTCCCTGCCAAATAAATAAATAAAATCTTTTTAAAAAATAAATAAATAAATAAAACCAACAGTTCTCTAACAGTATTACATGAAAAAAAAAAAAACAGAAAAGCATTCCTCTGAAAAGGGTCCAATAACTCTTCAACTACAATTTTATCATCAAAGCCATGTACACCCGTCAGGCCCAAGTTCTTCAGTCAGATTTCCAAATTAAACTCCCCAACCTAAGGCTGATCACTGCCCAGCACTCCCTGCTACAGTGGTAGGCAGGGTGCAAACTGCCAGAGCAGTCCAATGAGCAGAAGCCACTCTTTTCATTACGTCTCCTTACTATATCCAGAAAATGAGGAAACTGAACGTAAAAAATAGAGCAAAGAGGGCCAGAAATCCCTCAACCAAAAAATAAAATAAAATAACTATTGGGGCACCTGGGTGGCTCAGTGGGTTAAGCCTCTGCCTTCGATGATCTCAGGGTCTTGGGATCGAGCCCCGCATCGGGCTCTCTGCTCAGCAGTGAGCCTGCTTCCCCCCCCTTTTTCTCTCACTGCCTGCCTCTCTGCCTACTGGTCATGTCTGTCTGTCAAATAAATAAATAAAATCTTTAAAAAATAAAAAAATAATAATTTAAAAAAATTAAATAACTATTATTTATCCTATCCTCAGCACTAACTACTCTCCTAGCAGTGTGTTGACAGTCCTATGTTTCTCTATGAATGTTAAGACATTTCCCAAGGGTGGGTAGATTCTAAGCAAGTGTTAGAACTTTTTTTTTAAGTATTTTTTCCACAACATGAGGAAGCATAATTCTGTAATCAGGCTCAGCCTGTACAAAGTATTCAGCAAATGCTATTGCTGGAGACACACACATGCACAAAAGATATATGTCTCTTCTCTAAGTACAGAGAAGTGTGCTGAGAAACAGTACCATCATATTACTTTACTTATAAAGCACTTCAGGGGCACCTGGGTGGCTCAGTGGGTTAAGCCTCTGCCTTCGGCTCAGGTCATGATCTCAGGGTCTTGGGATGGAGCCCAGCATTGGGCCCTCTGCTCAGCAGGGAGCCTGCTTCCCCCTCTCTCTGTCTGCCCCTCTGCCTGCTTGTGATCTCTCTCTCTCTGTCAAATAAATAAAACCTTTAAAAATAAAATAAAAAATAAAGCACTTCAAACACATCCATAACTGAAAGCTAAAACACAGCTCTTCCTAAATAACTGCTGTTTTCCTGTAAGAATCTTATTATAAAAATTAAAAAAAAAAAAAAAGAATCTTGTAATTCATGACATTTCCCCCTTCTTTGGCCACAGAGAATCTGAGAACAAATTCTATCATCCACCCCTCTAGTACATATTTATAAATTCTAAATTTACTCTCTTCATTTTCCTGACATACCCTTATTTTCCCATTGTTACATCTCATTTCCACCTATCCTACAATTCCTAATTCCACACCAAACACCTTCTGAAACAAAACAATGTAAAGATGTGTCATAAACCTCTGCAAGCTGCCATCTGGGGACACATACAATCAAGTACCACACACAGTATTAGAGAAGAGCATCTGACTGAATGCTATTTTTTTTTTAACACTGGAACCTAATTCTTAAAAATGGAAAACAGTTCTAAAAGTTACAGTCAAAGAAAGCCTGCTTATGATCCTTCTAACCAAGTTAAGTACATAACATTAAGTCTTTGTGAACTCCAAATATAATGGAAAAGGCTCCAGGAGTACTGGTATAAAACAAAATATGGCAGCGCAGACTATTCAGCTTTAAAGTCCAATGTTAACCAATAAGCACTCTACCCAGGAAGCTAAGAGGCTCACAGTCTAACACAATCATTCAGCAGGGACAACAGAGAAGAACCTCCAGGGAATGACAAGATTGTCAGTATGGGGAATACCTGGATACTTGAGCTCCCTCCCAGTTTAACACAGTATTTAATAATTACAAATGTAAGGATTAACTCACAGCCACTGGAGAGTAATGACAGCCATTATCAAGGGCAGGTGTCAAGATATCATTAAAAAATGAAACCACCAAATGAAAGAAAATGGGGGTACAAAGATCAAAAAGAAGGTTCATGCACTGACTTTTGCCTGGCTATCTAGAATTATCTACCACTGGCTATCAACCCTATGGTGGATACTGATCTATCCTAGAACCAACAGACTACTAGCAAAAGTGAAAAAGATCTGTGAGGTTGTCCTCTAAATTTCCTTTCACCAAAGCAGAGCTACCTATCCCTGCTCCTTAAAAACCAGGACAGAGGCCACACAGTTCAACTGGCCAACCCTAAAATTTTTTCCCTATTTCATCACCCACTTTACCTCACAGCAGTTTACAGAGAAAACAGATTTCACAATAAAAGAATAAAATAATCACAACAAATCAAAGACTTGACCTTGGGTTTTGCATGATGAAACCTTTAATGCCAATCAAAATAAAAGTTCTCAGGTTATAAAAATTACTGGTAAAACAAATACACAAATAAATAAATAAATACACATTTTTTGTAGGCAATATTTTTAAATAAGATGTCTTGTTTACTATGTATATATAAGTTTTACGGGCCAAAAATACAAAATTCATGAGACTTCCTTCCCTCACTCCCCTCCAAAGACTTCATTCAACTCGGCCCAAAAATGAGGCTCTGAAGTTTCTAACTATACCAAATACAGTAATTTTAAGTATTAAAAGAAGTGACATTTGAGGCACCTGGGTCGGCTCAGTCTGTTAAGCATCTCTCTTTAGCTCAGGTCATGATCTTGGGGCTCTGGGATCACATCAGGCTCCCTGCTCAGCAGAGAGTTTACCTCTCCCCCAACTCATCCTCTTTCTCTCTCACTCTCAATCTCTTTTAAATAAACAAAAAATCTTTTTAAAAATTTTTAATAATAAAATAATAAAAATAAACAGTTTAATTTTAAACTTAAATTTTATTTTAAATTTTAAAATACTTAAAATTAATTATTTTAAATTATAAATAAAGCTTATAAGATTTTTAAAGTAGTACATATCACCTCAACACATGTTCTCAAGCTCTTAATTAAAGAGCCTCATGCTGATTATCTCTTAAGGTTTATACTTCAAAATAAAATTCATATATTAAAAAAAGACATATGTGTGTGTGTATACATATGCGCGCACACACACACACATTTAGGCACAGCTTAAAGAGCTCCCTATTAAAAGAGAGGAAAACTCAGACACTAAAGAGAATTTCTACCAGGCAGGAAAATCCTAATTTCAAAAGGTGGAAAAAAAAGTTTTTTTAATTGTAAAAAAGTGATTGTTTATAAACAAGAGTAATAATGAGAGAAACAGCTCTAAGGTACTTGGAATAATAGTTTCCTTCCCTCCAACACTGCCGGCTGGCATCACAGCCTGTGATATTCTTTACTTCGCCAGTTCACTGCTAAAAGCATTCTGCCAATTCGATCAAGTTTGTTCCATTATGCCAAAAGGCCTTTAAAAAAAAAAAAAAAAAGCTAAGGAAATAAGCCCACCAAAGAGGAATTAACAGCCCAGGGGTTATGGCAGAATGTGCTGGCAAGTATGGCAAGTAGATCACTTTATACTGAGTCACTCTGTCTTGATATAGGTAAGTTTCTCACAATTACTACATAGCATACACACGTAAATAAAAACAAATCTAGGGAAAAAATGAACTTTTGCATTACTGCTTCTGTGGAAAAAAAGGCACTCTTGAAATTCAAGGAGAAAAGTCAACATTATTTATATTCCTCTCCGTATTATTAAGTTTATCATCTCTAAAATTCAGGCAAAATTATGGCAATTCTCTGACCTCAGATTGTGCTACTTTGCTGCAGTCACTTTGTTTTGGTTTAGTTTTAAGGCTGAAACTATTGGGGGAAGGGGGGCAGAAATACAGAGAGAGCATGGGAACTGGACTCACAAAGACCTGATTTCAAAACCAGATTCTAACTGGTAACTAAGCTTCAGTTTCTAATCTCTCAAAAAGGATATTAACTCCCCCATGGCATTGTTCTGAGACTTAAGTACAGGAAATATAGCCCAGTGCCTAAAATATAAATGTTTCTACCCCCATCAGTAGTTCCCATTTGACAGATCAAACATCTTTTTACTCCTCCAATCAGTAACAGTGGCTGATGAGGACAGTGATTCTCTGCTTAAAGACAGGGCCCTCCACTCTTCAATTACGCTACACTCACCTCTGCCTCACCTGTTACCCTGTGTTTCCCGGAAGGACAGCTGAGCTCTAAGATCTACCACTTTACCCGAGTACAAATCTGAAGAATTTAAGGTCCTCATTCAATCAATACAAAAATTACAGACATCACCTGACAAAGGGGCATGAAAAACAACAGTCTCTGCCCTGGAACAGTTCAGACCAAGAGATGAGATCAACACCAAACCCAGTAAATTATAATACACTATAATGACTGCAGAAGAGGTAATCTGTGTGTGGCCCATATCTGCAACACAGCAACTACCCTGAGTTTCTCTAACACTCTTCATTGTATCATGTGTCTGGCCCAACAGAACTGTTTTTTGTTGTTTTTTTTTTAAAGATTTTTTATTTATTTGACAGAGAGAGAGGGATCACAAGTAGGCAGAGAGGCAAGCAGAGAGAGAGGAGGAAGCAGGCTTCCCACTGAGCGGAGAGCCCCATGTGGGGCTCGATCCCAGGACTCTGGGATCACGACCTGAGCTGAAAGCAGAGTTAGCCCACTGAGCCACCCAGGCGCCCCCCAACAGAACTGTTTTGTGATGAGTGCCAATTCCAAGTTGGTTCACTGGTTTAGGCCCCTGGGTATGGAACAGGTTTCACCATTTAACAGTAACTCCAGTTTGTTAACTGACCCAAATAAAACTGCTCAACAAGTCAGATGTGGTTCCTTAAATAAAGCTCAGCATAAGACACAACCCAGACTAAGCCTTCAATAAACACTTGTTAACTTGCACAGCACAACCAGATCCTAGATCTTAGAGCTCTGCCAAAACTGACCCAGAGTTTGATTTTCCCACCTCGCCCAGGACAGGTGAGCACCCTGATTCTCCTTTAAGCTTTACCCAACAGCCTATCATTAGAAAAGACAACACAAGATCTATAATAGGGATTTTTCAAACCAATGTTTATGATTTCTGAACAATAGCCAATAAGGCAAAGATCACAGGCCTTCCACTTATGTCCCTACATAGATACCATCCAAACCAAACACCTCCTTCTCTGGTCTCTCTCTACATGTACAGCTGCCTAGATCTCAAACTCAACATATACATTACCAAATTTAATTATCTTGCCCCAAACTAGATATCCCTCTCTATTCCGCTTCCTTTATTACTTCATTTTCCCAGGGACCTAAGATTTCTAATTCATACCACAAACTCTGTACTTCTCAGTCCCATAACTTATTTTTCATTGCTCACACCAAGCCTTACCCACTCCAATCTCTCACTGCCAACTCAATCTTCCCATGCACCCCTGGATAAAAGCCATACATACACATTCAAAAACCCTGCGGCCTACTGAATTAATAAATCTTACCCTTGGCATTCAAGGCCCTTCTCTTTGTGACAATATCCTTTTTCTCCAATTTTATTTTAAAGCCAAAGGATTAGGGACTCATGTGTTTAATAGATTTCCTCTGAAGCTCTATTATATGCCAACTTCTAGGGAATGGGATACTGAGGTGAATAAGTTCTGACTCCCACCCCCAAGACTCCAGGGAAACAGGAAAGAAATACAGTGCCTTAAAGATAAAAAGTGCCCTGGGGCATGTATGTGACTGTCAGTTAAGTATCATACTCCAAATTTCAGCTCAGGTCATGATCTCAGGGTTGTGAGATCAAGCCCTGTGTTGGGCTCCGTTCTCAGCAGGGAGTCTGCTTGAGATTCTTTCTCTCCCTCTCCCTCTACCCCTCCCCCCAACTTATGTGCTAAATAAATAAATAAATAAAATCTTTAAATAAACAAAAAAGACAGAATGTGCCCTACGTGCAGATGAAGCCCCCTAGAGGCACCTAGAGGTGGTGCAGCCGGTTGAGCATCCAGGTCTTGGTTTCAAATCAGGTTACAATCTCCATCAGTCATGAGACCAAGCACCACAACAGGCTCTTAGTTAGCATGGAATCTGTTTAGGATTCTCTCCCCGACTCCCACGCACTGCCAGCCCACTCACTCACTCTAAAATAAATAAATAAATCTTTAAAAAAAAAAAAACCCTGTATGTCTAACTTTTTAGTATCCCTCACCTACCTACACATATTAGGTTCTTTTTTTTTTTTTTAAGATTTTTTTTATTTATTAGTTAGAGAGAGAGAGTAAGCACAGGCAGAGTTGCAGGCAGAGGCAGAGGGAGAAGCAGGCTCCCCACTGAGCAAGGAGCCTGATGTGGGACTCGATCCCAGGACGCTGGGATCATGACCTGAGCTGAAGGCAGCCGCTTAACCAACTGAGCCACCCAGGCGTCCCCACATATTAGGTTCTTATCAATCAGCACTAATGTTGAGGATTGTTCCAATAAACCAAAGACATATAATTAATGTGCTCAAATCTCATGAATAAGAAGTAAATACCACCTCCTCATTTCTACTATGGTAAAAAACCATGGCACAGGGGCGCCGGGATGGCTCAGTGGGTTAAAGCCTCTGCCTTCGGCTCAGGTCATGATCCCAGGGTCCTGGGATCGAGCCCTGCATCGGGCTCTTTGCTCTGCATGGGGCCTGTTTCCTCCTCTCTCTCTGCCTGCCTCTCTGACTACTTGTGATCTCTGTCTGTCAAATAAATAAATAAATAAATAAATTTAAAAAAAAAAAAAAAGAACCATGGTACACACACTGTTTTTTGGAAGGGTCAGGGAAAACACAACTGATAATTCAAATTTGCAAATGTGCTCGTACCTGATTTATTTCTGAAGCAGAACAGAAACACCAGAGACTAGTGAAAAATGTCAGTTGTTTTTGCTAGTAAGTACTCAGACACTGACAATATGAAATGAACCCTCTGCAAATTCAACCTATACCCTGTGTCAAAGAATAGCCTCATTAAAACAATCTAATCCTTTCATCACTATGAGAAGTTAAGAAACACAGATCAGGCAAAACACTCTTCTTGGTAAAATATGCTGTGATTCTAGCTGTGGTTTTGGATTAGTAAGAGTAAGCACATCAAAATTAACCAAATGAAAGGAGTGCTTAGGGGGCGCCTGGGTGGCTCAGTGGGTTAAAGCCTCTGCCTTCAGCTCAGGTCATGATCCCAGGGTCCTGGGATCGAGCCCCGCATCGGGCTCTTTTTGCTCTGCATGGGGCCTGCTTCCTCCTCTCTCTCTGCCTGCCTCTCTGACTACTTGTGATCTCTGTCAAATAAATAAATAAAATCTTAAAAAAAAAAAAAAAAAGAAAGAAAGGAGTGCTTAGAACAAGAGGACAAAGATGGTTGAAACCTAAAAGCCACAACCACTCCTCTCTGACACAAAACATTAAATATACCAGTTCCATTTCAAATAAATTTCACTCAAGCAGCTACTTTGTTATCAACTTCCTAGTAACCTTTAACTATAACATCTTAAAAACTAAAGTCACCCACACCCAACAGGAAAGGCTTTGACAATATGGATGGCAGCCTATAAACAGCCCAAACAGTTCTTAAAAGAATATATGTCAAAGCGGAAAATGGATTCTTGGTTTAAAAAGTTTGTCTGAGGGGCGCCTGGGTGGCTCAATCAGTTAAACATCTGCCTTTGCCTCAGGTCATGATCCCTAAGCAGGGAACCAGCTTCTCCCTCTCCTCCCCACTGCTCATGCTCTCTCTTACTATCTCTCACTCTCAAATAAATAAAATAAAATCTTAAAAAAAAAACCATATGTGAAAATGTAGCACATGCACATTAAAATAATCTTGTCTTTTCCTAAATGAATTGGTGGTTTACTATTTAGCACCAGAATGATAAATGACCCAGTAACAATATTACAACATTTATCCTTTAAAACAAATGACTTTTATGTTTGGACCAAATGAAATTAGCAATTTAGGCTTTTAAAGACATTCATTGAAAGCACATATCCTAAGTGAACAGGATTATAAAACAATTTCAAAGCTGAAATAGTGAACTTTTTTTACCTGATGTTCTGCATGAATGTTATCCCCAGTAGGCCATCGATGTTTGCTATTATTATAGCCGCCTCCACCACTGCCTCCTCCCCCAAGCTGCTCACCATGCTGCCTCTGAAAGAAGTAGTCCACCATAGCGTCGTCTTGGGAACGGCCTGCAACTCCTATCGATCCTGGGACAGGGCTCGAGTGTGTCCCAGCTGCAAGAGCCTGATTTGCAGCTGGTTGTGGCTGCGCTTGCGACCCTGTTCCAGATGTCAAAACAACAGGCATGTTGGGATTAGCTGGTTCTTGAGGGTGATGTTTCAGGTGGGGGCTGAAAGAGTCCTGCCAAAGCACTGCTTTTCTCTTCAAGACACATGCAACGCTCATTCCACCAACACCTAAGGACAAAGAGGTTACAAAGGTTTAAAATTTGTGTTTTTTAAAACATAACTTGAAAAAAAAAAAAAACTTGATATATACCAATACAAAAATATGAGCCCCATGTCTTTTGCAATACGACATCTACAACCAATTTCTACCAAGCAGCTAAATATTTTACAATATTTACACAATTTTCCAAACTGAAACCTCTATTTTTAAGTTGCTGAATACATGCAGGTGTGAAAATAAATGTAGTTGGTTGGTGACAGGCATATGACAAGGTACTGAGATCAGAATTTAATACAGCAACTTCAAGAAAGCTTATGTTGTTACCAAACCTAACAATATAGAATTGGACTTCAATCAATGGCTCTTCTACCCAACCAATTTGCACCTCAAGCCAATTTTGCAAATACTTCTTAAATGAACAAGAGATCTATAAAATACCACTTTACAAATAGAGCAGACATAAGCCAATAGACCAAACAAAAATCCAAACTCCATATATAATTAGCAATGACTCAGACTGTCTAAAACTTGAGAAGATCCTTTAAAAATGTCCAACACAGTCATAGGATGCTCTTTGAAGGAACAGTAAGGCCCCCTGACCAAGAACAGCCACAGAATGTTCTCAGCCTAAACCTTTTTTAGCTGCTGTTGGGCAAGAGGGTGGAAATTTTTACCAATAATTTACAACTGTAATCACATCATTATTCCATTATAAACAGGATGAGACCAACCAAATTCAAACACTTTACTAGTGTAGAAAGCCTCACTGTAAAAAAGATGCCTCAATAACAACTGTGTGGCAAATATATTGCAGACAGTAATATCTTACCAGTCCTACTTTACAAATGAAAATGCTAAGGCTATGTGGTATGCCAAAGGCCATGCAGCTAGTGAGTTGCAGAAGAGGGAGTCAAACCTAAATCTGTTTTGGGGGCACCTGGCTGGCTCAGACTGTGGAGCTTGCGACTCTTGATCTCGGGGTTGTGGGCTGGAGCTCCAATTTGGGTATGAAGATTACTTAAAAAATAAAATCTTTAAAACCTGACAAATAAATCTATTTTGCACCCAAGCTTAGTTGTATCCACCTCTTGCTACACACAGATACTGTTTCTCTCACTTGCACCCACTACTCTTCTCTGGAACAAAGAATCTCTAAAATGTTACTATGAAACATTATTTAAATTTCCTAAAATCAAAAACTACATTTGTACATAATACAGAACATTTGTCAGCCTGTGGATGCTTTTAAAATTGCTACAAAGTAATTAATAAGTTACCCATTAGACTGTAACTGTCTATACTCACTGGAGTCCAATTTCAAGGCTATCAATTTAACAGTCCACTGCTACAATGCCTGCTCTCTCCACCAAGTCCTACTGTAACATTCCAAAAACCCATTCACAAGATTTATGAGAAATCTATTAAGTTATTTCTTTATAGAATTAAGCTTCCTGATAAAGAATTGCTTCTCACAATTCATATTTTGAAGCCAGAAGATGACACAATGGAATCCGTAATTTATTCAAAGCCTAATTTGGAAATGCCTAGTTTCAATTCCAATCCACCAGAATCTTACTAGGGTAGTGGGTAGTCTAGCTTTCAACTAGTTTCTGATTGCATGAATAGAATCATGTTCATGCTTACGTACCAAAACCAAAAAGTCATAGCTGTGTTTACCATAGGTCTCTGCAAAGTGCCAAGCAGCCTAATACCCTCCTGTTTGAATTTCAAAAGAATTGCCCCTTTTTATGACATATAACTGACACATAACATGGTATTTGTTTTCATGAGTGTAACATAATGACTGGATATCTGTGTATACTTGAAATGATCGCAATAAGTCTAGTTACTATTCATCACCAAACAAACTCGTTGCCCTCTTATTACCAATAGTAGCCAGTCCCATTTTCTTCCACAAGGGAATATCAATTTAACAGTCTGTTCTAGAGCAAGCCAGGAGTCCCAAAACCTAAGTTTTACCACTAAAATAGCAACCTCTCTGAGCCTGTTCCCCACCTAGAAAATAGAAGAAATGCTTTCTCTAGGACTCACAAATTGTTTTTTTTTTTTTTCCATCAATATAAAACTTTTTGGTAACTTTAAAGTCACCAAGCCGGGACCCCAGCCATTCAGTTACCACCAGTTAAGGCAATGAAACTCCAGTCCCTAAGAGGATTCCTAAAATAGCAAATGCAATCTTTACTGAAATAAAAGATTTGCCACAATACTTATCTAACAAAGAATTTCCATATGAAAAAGGTTTACCTCTGAAACTCTCACTACTACAGTCAAACGAGGGGTTGGGGAGGGGGGGAGGAGTTCCCATAAAAAAGTTCAAACAAAACAATTGGCTTTTGTAAAGCTATCTGTATGCCCTAAGACTTCCTGCTTTACCTAATGAGGCCAGGCAGTTTCTCAAACAAGAGAAAACCTGGCAGAAGGAACAGTTTGAAAGTGAGCAAATACCTAAGCAATTAACATGTGTCTTGGGTAGTTGTGTAATATCTTGGCAACTACAGCACAAAAATTAAGAAATCACTTAAATATCAGAAAACATTTAAATTGCTGATGCCTTTTAAAGAAAACTCTCAAAGCCCACTAAAAAGTTACGTGTAGCATTTGAAATGTGACTTTTTACAAACAGCACATTATAAATATATTTTAGGCAACTAGAAATAAGTGCTGATTCTAGTTACTCTTCTGAAGTTTTCAAACTGTTTACATGAAAGTTTTTCTTGCAATATCACTAATAGATTTTAATTCGAGCAAAGGAACACAGTTTAATCTCTCCACCACTCACCTTTCTTATTAACTAACTAAAATGCTTAGTTTAAAAGGTGTTTATTTTTTTGCCACAATGGGGAAAAGAAAAAAAATCTGTGGTCATAAATTTACTTTAAAGCACTTCAACTCAAACCCAAACTAAACTTCAAACCCAACTTCAAAAAGCTGTGGCCTTGGACAAAATGAATTCAATTGTGGCTAAGGCGAAATGCTAATTCAAAGTGCAAAATCCAGCGAGTATTTCCCAAAGATCCTGATAAATAATCAACAGCCCCAAAGGGTGTTTTACAAAGTTAAAATCAGCAACGAGTCAAAATGTTTATTTTGTTCACAAAAAGTCCTTTGGGGGCCACAAATCTTGGCTTATTTTGGTGAGTTTTTGGGTGTTTCTTAAAGCAAACAAAAGCTAAAGCTACAAACCTATTGTTTCAGAAGTAACTGACTTCAAAACAGAACCCCCCAAAACCCTCCATAAGCTTTCATTATTCTTCATCCCAGGAAGAGTAGAAAAGGAACGGATTGGGTACCGACAACTAAAAACAGTGTTTTTTTTTTTTTATCAATTAGACAATGAAGAATAACAATTCTTCAAGTTATGGGGAGGATAAAACCGTCCCTAATGCTGTCTCTCGTGTGTGTGTGTGTGTGTGTGTGTGTGTGTACACGCGCGCGTCGGGGGACGGGGGGGGAGGGCTCTCGTGGGGGGAAAAAGTTACAGGAGCTTATTCCTCACTTGACGTGGGAGTGGTACTGACAAGTCTAACAAACGATGTCTGTTTACCAAGAACGTCTGGGAGGACTAAAACTATCTGTTTTCCTACTACCGAGGGGTGAGCCCCTCTTTTGAGTTAAGACGGACACTCACCGACACAGGGAGGCTCAAAGAGGAAGAACCCACCAAAAACCCAAGCTCTCACGGAAACAAAAGGCCCCAAGCACCCAGGAGACTAAAAAGCGATCTGAAACTTCCTGATCGCCACTTCTCCACATTTAAGGCTCGAAAAGTTCTCCCCACGGTGGGTCTCGTCTGGAGGCAAGGGCCAAGGCTGCTTCTAAAGCGATTTATTGTTCCTCCTGCTTCGGCGCTGCCACGGAAGCTCAAGAAGTCGAAGAAATCCAGGGTGGCCCAGAATTACACTTCATGGCCACACAGAAGACTCGCGGCTTCGCAAACCCATCAAAAAAGCAACCCGAATGGCAACATCAATCTTCGGGGGCTCCAACGGGTCCAAGCAGAAATGTACAGGCACGTCTAAGCCCCGGGCCCGAGCCTAAACCCCCGGCATTTTCCTCGCTTCGACCCCGCTCCCCACCCCCTCCCTCCTTTGATAACAATAGGGGCCTTGCTGCTGACTCCAAAACATGTACGAGGAACAGCGAGTGAGAAGCCTCAGCCAGGGCCCCGGGCGGCTTTTCCAAAGCCCTTCTCACCCCCACAACCGCCCTCAAACACCAATACAAAGGGGCGATCTGCTCGCTGGGGGTCCGGAGCAGCGTTTGGGGCCGGCGGGGTGCGGATACTCACGGGCGGAGCGGTAGGATGAAGATGGATTTCAGCCCCCCGATCTTCTCTCTCCGGCGCTCTCGCTCCCCCTTACCTTTCACTCCGACAACATGGCGGCCCACTGGGGACGGGGCTGGCGCGGTGCATCCTGGGATAGGCTCTGGCCCCGGCTCCGGCGGTGGCAGCGGCATGTGCGGAGAAGGCAGGCGGCTCTGGAACAGGTTGCCTGGTTGCCATGCCAACCCAGGGCCTGTGTGAACTTGGGAAACTCGCAGGCAACACAACCGCTGCGCGCGCGAGTGCCCGCCCGCTAGGCGAGCGCGCGCCGTCGCGAGCAGAAGGCGGGGTCCCGCGCCGGCACAGGAGCGCCCGCGGTGCTCGCGGTCGCCAGGCCACGCGCCGCACGGAGCAGGGCCCGGGGGCCGGACAGGGGCGCCCCGCCGGCTCCCGGAGGGACTGTAGACGCTGCACCGCCCGCTCCCGCGCGCTCCCAGCCAGATTGCAGCAGCCTGCGGGGCTAAGGGACGCTTGCTTATCGCTTGGCTCTGGCTGGACAGGTGCTGACTTCTGACCCCTTTGCTGCAGCTTTCTGGCTCTGGGGCCTTGTTTAATCTTCCTGCCTCCATCGCCCCATTTAGAGAATGAAGAGGAAAATGAGAACGTCTACTCAACAGAATTGCCGTGGAGATTAAGTGAAATAATGTGGCTTATTATTCCTTTTAAAGATCTCCAGCGCTTGGTACAGTGCCTCCTGCGACTTGCAAACGGGACCAATGCATAATTGTCAGGGTTCCGTGCAACATGAAGGTGTGGGGCCCCTTGTTCAAAATTGTTAAGGAATTTCAAGACTGCGGTAGCAGAGTAGTAAACCAAAACCAAAGACATAAAGCCGACCCTGTTTGTAAGCACTCAACCAGTGTTCGCCGTTGTCATGCTGTCCAGCTTCAAAGAGGAAAAGAAATTTGGCATTTGATGCGAGTGACGTTTAAAATCAGTAGTATTTGATAAGATATTGCTATTGTATCTCCCATTAAGCCCAAGATGGATTGAAAATGTAGGCAAACCCCAATACTACAGAAGACCAGAAGGGGATCTGCCAGGAAACTTTATGATAATTGGAGGAGGGGAAAACGTTTATAATGAACAAAAATCAATTCGTTATTTTTAAAATTGAAAGATATTTAAACGTTTTTCAGGTAGAAATGTCACCAACAAAGTAGAACAAATGAGAAAATAAGCTTTAAAATATTGCAATATGCATGGTAGATGGTTAATCTTCATGATAAATACAGAATGTCTCTAATGAATTTTTTTAAAAAAGAGTAATCCAGGGGCGTCTGCCTTAGGCTCAGGTCATGATCCCAGGGTCCTGGGATGGAGCCCCGCTTTGGGCTCCCTGCTCATCGTGGAACCTGCTTCTCCCTCTCCCACTCCCACTGCTTGTGTTCCCTTTCTCGCTGACTCTCTCTGTCAAATAAATAAATAAAATCTTTTTTAAAAAATTTAAAAATTAAAAAAAAAAGAGTAATCCAAAATAAACAGACATAAAATCACGAGTGGCCAGTAAACACATAAAGACAACTAGCCTGGGGCTGAGGGGTAGAGGAGTAGGGGAATGGGGAAAGACAGTTAATGGATATGGATTTATTCCCCGGGTGTTAAAAAAAGTTTTGAAGTTAGATTGTAATCATGGTTGTACAACTCTGAGAATACCGTGTACTAAAAACCACTGAATGATGTACTTTCAACGGGCAAAGTTTATGGTATGTGAAATATATCTCAGTGAAGCTGTAAAAAAAGTGGGAAAATAAAAGAAACACAACTTTGAGATATAAATATTTTCATCTATTAATATACTGGCAAAAATTTAAATGATTATTAACACCCTGTGGAGGCAAGTTTTGTGAGAAAATCAGCACTCATGTTGTTTAAGTTGTGTGAATATATATTACTTTTATTTTTTAAAAACAACGTATTTATTTAAGAAATAAAAAAGATTTTCATTTCTGAAAAGAAGGCAAGACTCAAAAGTTAGATGCCCTGAGCTCTGCCACTTCCTGGTGGTGTGGCCTTGGGCAGGTCCATTCAGTTCCCTCATCCACAAAATAAGGGTGTCAGTACTTTTCTTACAGGGTGGTTACAACAGTTTAATGAACTAACATGTACAAAGTGCCAACAAAGAATTAACACTCAATAAATGTAACTGTTTTGTTATAGTTGTAGCCTTCTACTCATTTCTGAATCCCCAGAGACCAACATAGTAGAGGGTGTATAGTCATTGCTGACTAAATATTTGTTAAATGAATGAATTCAACAGCCATTGGGAGTGTCAACTCTCAAGTTCAATAACCCGAAAAGTAGTATGTTGTGTTCAGAGATCCAGCTCTTAAGCCAGAGAAGAAATTACTTAACCTAAGTCTCCATTTTCTCCCATGAAACATGAGGCTAATATAACAGCACTAAATGAAATAAAGCAGATAAAACATTTAGTCCCATGGGGCCAAGACACTGTGTGCTGAGTAGCCATAATAGAAAAGCATGTTAGAGGAAGAAACATAGTAGACATGACAAAATTACAAAGTTTCCAGACTCTTACCACATGCTGTGCTCCATGATTTCATTCTAAGATTCACAACTCCTTAGTTTTAAGCTTTAGCTTTCATTACTCAGCCATAAGGATTTAAATATCAGTGTAGCCATGCCCTTGCCCAGTCAAATGTTGCAGTCTCAACCCAATACTAGCTGCTCATCCCTGATTTCCCTTAATTGCTTTCAAAGGACCTGAGACCCCTGTCCAGGCCCAAAACAACCCCAGCAGAGAATCACCTTCCAACAAACTCCCGAAACAATGCTTACCTGTGGCCATGTACCACGCTAAGACTTTTATATGCATCATTTCATTTAAAACTCCCCAAATATCTCCAACATGGATAACATAATTATTCCCATATTTAAAATGAGAAAATTGGGGCACCTGGGTGGCTCAGTGGGTTAAAGCCTCTGCCTTCAGCTCAGGTCATGATCCTGGGGTCCTGGGATCGAGCCCCACATCAGGCTCTCTGCTCAGTGGGGAGCCTGCTTCCCCTTCTCTCTCTGCCTGCTTCTCTGCCTACTTGTGATCTGTGTGTGTGTGTGTGTGTGTGTGTGTGTGAAATAAATAAATAAAATCTTTTTTTAAAAAAGAGAGAGAGAGAAAATTGAGGTTCTGGGAGATTAAGGAACCAGATTAGCATATATCCAAACGTGTTATCTAGGGCTATTTGCTGAGAGTTTTCTGGTCAGCAGGACCATCCCCAAAACTTGGGACTCTCCACAATTCATCTGGTTAAACCCGTATATAATAGATAATATAACAAATCTCTGGAAGTTTTCAAAAACCAAGTCTAGGGGCACCTGGGTGGCTCAGTTGGTTAAGCCTCTGCCTTCGACTCAGGTCAGGATCTCCAAGTCCTGGGATCAAGCCCCAGGCAGGTTCCCCACTCAGCGCAGAACTCAGCTTCTCTCCCTGCTTGTGCTCCGTCTCTCTCATGAATAAATAAAATCTTAAAAAAAAAAAAAAGTCTAATCAAGCTGGCCTTAGGTGAAGATTAGGGTGGATTTGAGAAGGGTTCTTTGGCCTAATCAGTAGAAACCTAATCCATTCCATTGTAACCTAATCAGAGAAAGACAGAGATCTCCCGACAGAAACATTTAGTGAAGGCCATTCAAAAAAGCCTTGGTTCAAGGATTTCAGTTGCCTCTTCCTTTGTCAGGCAGTGATTCTCAAAGTATGGGCTGAGGCTCACTGGTAAGTCAGCCAACCTGGCCACTCTGACAGCCGAGAACAAATTCCAGAATGTAAGTGCTTTTCAATCCCACAGACCTTTATCCTCTCTTACAGCCAACTGCTATTGGCTAGTAAAGGTTGCTATAACATGGTGTTTCTAAACTGAATATAAAGCATTCTCAAGCAGAGTTGGGATACTCCAATTTCTGGAAACATGATTTGTTAGCAGTCAATGTTGGTTGGAGTTGCTTTTTTAGACTACGTTACACTTGTGTTTTTTTATATTTGTGGAATCTCCCTTAGGTGGCACTTCCTCTCATTGTTTTGGGGCTTGGGTAATGGTTACAATGTTAACATTCTCATTGTCATTTTGTTTCTTAGCAAATCTTGGTTATTACAACACTTTTCCATAAGAAGGGTAAGAGGGAGGGTTGGTTTGGGCTTCCGGGATCAGTGACCAGGTAATTCTGACCAACTCTCCCACTGAGGAAAAGTAGCAAAACTGGAAAAATTGAAAAATCTCATCTTGAAATAATTAGAAAGTTAACAAGTTAGTGAAGAATCCCTGAGCCAGGATCTGGGAAGACAGAAATTAAGGACCACATTTAGGACTGCAATTTCAGGTGGGGCATTTCCCGAGTTGTAGCGAAGAGACAGAGTTGTGCTTTTAGCATCCTTGGGGGGTTGAATGGGCAGAGACTGCAGTCCAGATCCCACTGAGAGAGAAAGCACCTAGTAAGTAACTTTCACTTTGGATCTGGATCCCAACAGACACCACTTTAAAGATTTATTTATGATTTCAGAGAGAGAGAGAGTGTGTGTGTGTGTGCACATGTTGGTGGGGGAAGAAGAGAGATCTCAAGCAGACTCCCTGTTGAGCATGGAGCCCCTTGCAGGGCTCAGTCTCACACCCCTGAGATCATGACTTGAGCCAAGATCAAGAGCTGGCCACTCAACCCACTGAGCCATCCAGGCACCCCAGTTTTTGTTTTTGTTTTTTAAGATTTTATTTATTTACGTGACAGCAAGAGAGCACAACAGGGGGAGTAGCAGAGGGAGAGGGAGAATCAGACTCTCCACTGAGCAGGGAGACTGATGTGGGGCTCCATTCCAAGACCTCTGATCTGAGCTGAAGGCAGACACCTAACCGACTGAGCCACCCAGGTGCCCCATCCCCTGTTTTTTTTGTTTTGTTTTGTTTTAAGATTTATTTATTTACTGATGGACTCTGCTTCTGTTTTTTTTTTTTTATTTTAAGATTTTATTTATTTGGGAGAAAGAGAGAGCTTGAATGGTTGTGGGGGAGGGGGGCAGAAGGAGAAGCAGACTCCCTGCTGAGTGGGGCTAGATCCCAGAATCCTGAGATCATGACCTGAGCTGAAAGCAGATGCTTTACCAAGTGTGCCACTCAGGCGCCCCTCAGTTTTCTCTGAAAGTAGAGACCATTAGGGGAACCTGAGTGGCTCAGTCAGTTAAGAGTCTGACTCTTGGTTTTCGATCATGTTGTGATCTCAGGGTCATGATATCCAACCTCAAGTCGGGCTCTGTGCTCAGCGTGGAGTCTGCTCGGGACTCTCTCTTCCTCACTCCTCCCCACCTCTTAAATAAATAAATAAATATTTAGAAAAAAAATCAAAGCAAAAGTGAGTAGAATAAACAAGCTCTCACAGAGATCAAAACTCAGCTTCAAACCATCTCAAATTCTGAATTATGTATCAAGGTGATCCCAGAGTGCCAAGGCTTCCAGGGACCTGGCAGAAAACAAAGTGAGTTCTCTCTGCTTAAAAGAAATGACCATCCTAGGCCTCCGATGGTTTCTATGAACAATTATGCATGCATCATATTCAATCCACAAACAAAAATAGTCACAACTACTGGAGGGCAAGATAACCTGAACAAAACCCAGGAGCAAAAAAGGACAACTGAAAGGGATGCCCGAAGGACCGCAGATACGGTAGTCATCAAATTACTTAATATGTTCAAGAAGATAAATAGGCTGGGGCGCCTGGGTGGCTCAGTGGGTTAAAGCCTCTGCCTTCAGCTCGGGTCATGATCCCAGAGTCCTGGGATCGAGCCCCACATCGGGCTCTCTGTTCAGCAGGGACCCTGCTTCCTCCTCTCTCTCTGCCTGCCTCTCTGCCTACTTGTGATCTCTGTCTGTCAAATAAATAAATAAAATCTTAAAAAAAAAAAGAAGATAAATAGGCTGATTACTTTTAGCAGAAAAGTAGAAAATGTATGAACGCCCAAGTGGAAATGCTAAGTTAAAAATATGATAGGGAAATTAAAAACCAACAGTAAATTACACACTGCTGAAGGCAGAAGTAGTCAGTATAGAGACGGGAAACATCCAGAATGAAACATAAAGAGGCAAAAAGATAGAAAAGAGACAAAGGATAAGAGTTACAGAGGTAGGGGCGCCTGGGTGGCTCAGTGGGTTAAGCCTCTGCCTTGGGCTCAGGTCCTGATCTCAGGGTCCTGGGATGGAGCCCCACATCGGGCTCTCTGCTCAGTGGGGAGCCTGCTTCCCCTGCACCCTGCCTGCTTCTCTGCCTACTTGTGATCTCTCTCTCTCTCTCTCTGTCAAATAAATAAATAAATAAAATCTTAAAAAAAAAAAAAAGAGTTACAGAGGTAGGGCACATAGGTGGCTCAGTGGGTTAAGCATCTGCCTTAGGTTCAGATTATGATCCTGGAGTCCCCTAATCAAGTCTCACCTCTCACTCCCTGCTCAGTGCGGAGTGTGCTTCTCCTTCTGATCCTCCCCCCTCTCGTGCTTTCTCTCTCTCTCTCTCAAGTAAATAAAATCTTAAAAAAAAAAAAAATTCCACGCTGCACTGACCGAGCTAGCCAGGTGCCCAGAATTACAAAGCTTATTCATCCCAAAACTAAAATTTTAGACAATATGACCATAAATAATCTCACAGAGGAATCTGATGGCACATGAAAAAGATACAAAAGTATGGACTTTTAGGGAAAGATAAGGTATGGAGAGATTTTAAGAATTGATAGGAACTAAATAAACCTAAGTCTGGGTTTTAAGATAAAGGCAATTACCAAAAAATAAAAATAGCATTTACAACTTTTAAACCAACAGAAGAAAACATCAAGAGTGGGTGAGAAAGAAAAAAAGGAAAAGAAAAGGGTCATCTGGCTGACTCAGTTTGTTGAACTCACAACTCTTGATCTCGGGACAGTGAATTGGAGCCCCACATTGGGTGTAGAGATTACCTAAAAAAAAAAAAGAGTAATTCCAATAAATATAAAAAGGTTAAACTTGCCAATAAAAGAAGAGAACTCGGGACGCCTGGGTGGCTCAGTTGGTTAAGCAGCTGCCTTCGGCTCAGGTCATGATCCCAGCATCCTGGGATCGAGTCCCACATCGGGCTCCTTGCTCGGCAGGGAGCCTGCTTCTCCCTCTGCCTCTGCCTGCCTCTCTGTCTGCCTGTGCTCGCTTGCTCTCTAACCAAAAAAAAAAAAAAAAGAAGAGAACTCTATAACATGGGTGAAATTATAAGACACACACTTAAACATAAATACCAGCTAAATTTGAACCTAAATGGTAAAGAAGTATGTTACATATTGGTAAAAACATCAATAGATCATGAATTGTAAATATCAGACCTTAGTAAATCAACATCACAACCTCCAACTACAGTAGTGTAACTGACAGAACTACAGGAAGAAATAGCTATATCAATAAAAAAAAAAGATTTTAACATAACTTCCTTCAAAATACAAATAATAAGTAAAAATATAAAGAAATCTGAACAACACAATTAATAAGCTCAACCTACTGGTTGTATGTAAAAGTCTATTCCCAGCCAACAGAAAATGGAATATGCATAATAGTATAAGAGAAGCCTCAATAAATTCCAAAAAAAATCAGCATCACATAGACCATATTCTCTAGCTATAAAATGAGAAATTGAAAGCCTTGTTTTTTAAATTGCTGAAAAGTACACATCCTGTATACTTGGAAACTAAACTACATTATTAAGTAACCATTGCGCTTCCAATGTGTAAAGGAAATTACTTAGAAATGAATCATAAGGAAAACACTACACGTCAAAATTTGTGGAACCAAGCAAAAAAACAATATTTGGAGGAAGTACATAATTTTATTTTTTTTAAGATTTTATTTATTTATTTGACAGAGATCACAAGTAGGCAGAGAGGCAGGCAGAGAGAAGGGGGAAGCAGACTCCCTGCTGAGCAGAGAGCCCGATGTGGGGCTCAATCCCATGGACCCCAGGACCATGACCTGAGCCGAAGGCAGGGGCTTTAACCCACTGAGCCACCCAGGCACCCCGGAAGTACATAATTTTAAATAGACTTTATTTACAACATATTTTTTGGAATTAGAATTGTTCCTACCACTCCAAATTCGAAAAGTTAGAAGAAGTTACAGGACAAACCCAAAGGAAAAAGAAAGGAGAGCAATGTGGGTCCTATGAGAGAAAATTAAGGGTATGCTAACACAAAAATCCAACTGCAAAAGACCCATTGGCTCTTATACTCTGTGGAGAGGCCTAAGGTCAATTGCATGATCTTGCCGGACTTTTCAAAAACTGATGGAAAAATCACTAGATAAAACCATCTATTCATAGGCAAATATTTGGATAAATACATTTAGTCAATGGACAGGAGCAGAGAGTCTGCATGTGACCCTGAAGGTATATTGTCTGGAATGCATTATGATATTGTGAGGAAATGATGAAAACTGAAAAATTACCCAAGTACTTGACTTTTTATTTTTATTTTTTTTAAAGATCTATTTACTTATTTTAGAGAGAGAGAGAAAGCACAAGTGGTAGGGGCAGAGGGAGAGAGAGAGAGAATCCCAAGCAGACTCCATGTCCAGCACAGACCCCTCACCTGGTCAGATCCCACAACCCCAAGACCACAACCCAAGTGGCAGCCAAGAGTCAGATGCTCAACCGACTGAGCCACCCAGGCGCCCCAATACTTAACTTTTTAAATAAATGTAATAACACATGGGGATACCAATGTTTAGAAACACTTTAAGCATGGGGCACCTGACTGGCTGAGTTGGTAAACTATGTAGCTCCTGATTCTAGAGTTGTGAGTTCAAGCCCCACGTTGGGTAGAGATTACTTTAAAAAAATAAATAAAATTTAGGGGTGCCTGGGTGGCTTAGTCAGTTAAGCATCTGCCTTCAACTTGGATGGACTGTGATCCCAGGGTCCTGGCATCTAGCTCTGTATCAGGTTCTCTGCCTGGAGGAGCGTCTGCTTCTCCCTCTCTTGCTCCCCCTGCTTGTGCTCTCTCTCTCTCTCTCTGTCAAGTGAATGACTGAAATCTTTAAATAAATAAATAAATAAATAAAAATAAAATTTAATGCAGCATGTCTGAGATAAACCAATTCTACAGTCCATTTGTGTGATGCATTTGAGTTAACCCTTTACTTCTGGATTGTTTGAGAAGAAAAGGTAAATAAACCCCTCTTTTTGAATTTATTTATAAATTTTAGTTATATTATTAAACTGGCAATATTAAAGAGAAGTTTGAAAATAAATTTAAGTGAAACACAATCTAACTTTCACTTCTATTTTATTTTATTGGAATGTGTGAGTAACTTAAGAGGAGAGCAAAAAGATTCCTCTTACAGCTATGTTGTCAAAACATTTAAAGAGAGTTCCATATTTAGGATGAAATGATGTCATGTCTGGGATCTGATTCAAAATAATCTGGAGTGGGGGAAATAGATGAGAGTATAAATGAAACAAGATGGTACAAGAACTGATAATTGTTGAAATTGAATGAATATATGACAGTTGTATTATAATATAGGAAGATGAAAAGACAAAGGACAGACAAGATTTTTTAAAATCTTCACTGTAGAATATTTCAAATATATATGTAAGTTTAAAACTAAAATTTAGTCTTCACCATTCTTGGTCTATTCTTACATATACATTTCATAATCAGCTTATCAATCCAATACTGATTTTGAGTAAAAATCTATTGAATCTATAGATCAACCTGCAGAATATTGTCTTTTTCTGCCATTAAGTCTTCTACTGTTAATATGGAGTAGCTGTCATTTTTTCAGGTTTTCGTCACCTTTTAGTACAGTTTTATAATTTTCTAGGTACAGATCTTACACCTCACTTGTTAGGTTTATTTCTGAGCATGTCATAGTCTTGTTGCTATTTTAATAACTTCTTTGTATAATTATATGATATGATTATATAGAATTGTACTTTGTATATGAACCTTATAATCAGCTACCTTACTATATTATTTTAATACTTTAATAACATCTATAGATTATTCTGGTTTTTTTTTTAAGATTTTTTTTTATTCATTTGACAGAGAGAGAGATCAAAAGTAGGCAGAGAGACAGGCAGAGAGAGAGGAAGGGAAGCAGGCTCCCTGCTGAGCAGAAAGCCCAATGCAGGGCTCCCTCCCAAGAACCTGGGACCATGATCTGAGCTGAAGGCAGAGGCTTAACCCACTGAGCCACCCAGATGTCTCTATTTTGTGTTTTTTTTTTAATTAAAATAATCATATTGGGGCACCTGGATGGCTTAGTCAGCTGAGCATCTGCCTTTGGCTCAGGTCATGATGACTGAGCCCCGAGCTTGGCTCCCTGCTCAGCCAGGAATTACTTTTCACTCCCTCTGCCCCTCCTCCTGCTTGTGCTCTCTCTCTCTCTCAAATAAATAAATAAAATCTTATTGTAAAAAAAAAAAAAGAATCCTATCATCTGAGTATAATGGCAATTTCATTTCTTCCTTTTCTGTAGTTGTGCCATGAATTTCTTATTATAATCTTATTGCTCTAAGACCTCCATCATATTTTTGAATAGAAATAATGATAGGGCGCTTGGGTGGCTCAGTTAGTTAAGCATCTGCCTTAAGCTCAGGTCATGATCCTGGTGCTCAGGGATGGAGCCCTATGTTAGGCTTCCTGCTCAGCAGGGAGCCTGCTTCTCCCTCTCCCTCTGCTCCCTATCCCCCATCCTCCCAGCTCCCACTTGTGTTCTCTCTCACTATCTCTCTCCCTCTCAAATAAATTTAAAAAAAAATCTTTAGAAAAAAAGAAACAAGGATAGTTGGCATGCATATCAGGGTTTGTTTTTTTTTAAGATTTTATTTATATGAGGGGCGCCTGGGTGGCTCAGTGGGTTAAAGCCTCTGCCTTGGCTCAGGGCATGATCCCAGGGTCCTGGGATCGAGCCCCGTTCTGCTGAGCAGAGAGCCTGCTTCCCCCTCTCTCTCTCTGCCTACCTCTCTGCCTACTTGTGATCTCTGTCTGTCAAATAAATAAAAATAAAATCTTTTTTAAAGTTTTTTTAAAAAGATTTTATTTATTTGAGAGAGAAAGCATGAACAAGGGAGCGGGGCAGAGGGAGAAGCAGGTTCCCCACTGAGCAGCAGCGCCCACTGAGTAGGTGATCCCAGGACCCTAGGATCATGACCTGAACAAAGGCAGATGCTTAACCACCTGAGCCACTCAGGCACCCTGCATATCACGTTGATAACTTTAAAGGGGATGTTTTTAAAGTTTTCAAACTTTATCAGTTATTGTTAAGTTTTTGTAGGTCTCTTTGGTTACCATTCTGTTTTTAATTTATGCTGGATTTTGTCAAATAATTTCTTATAGTTTTTGAAATGTTAATATGATTTTTTTCTCCCTAATCTTTTATTATAGCTTAATCTTTTATTATACCTTAATCTTTTTAAAAATATTTTGTTTATTCATTTGAGAAAGAGAGAGACAGAGAGAGCACAAGCAGGCAGAGAGGCAGAGGGAGAAGCAGACTCCTGCTGAGCTGGGAACCCCACATGGGGCTCAAACCCAGGACCTGGAGATCATGACCTCAGTTGAAGGCAGACGCTTAACCATCTGAGCCACCTAGGCATCCCCATCTACAGATATGCTAACTTGGAGATACATTATTCCTGGGATAATCCCAAACTGGTCTTGGTATATTGTTTCTCTTATTTCATTATTGGATATTATTCACTGATATTTTGTTTAGGATATTCGCATCTATATTCACAAGTGAAACAAGCCCTATAATATCGTTTTCCTGTTCTTCCTTTAACTGAAGTTATATGGACCTCATGGAATTGGCAGGAGGGAGATACCCACTCTTTTTCCATGCTCAAACACTCCAAGAGTTTGCATAAGATGAGAATGATCTCTTCCTTGAAAGCTGACAGAATTTGCCTGTAAAACCATCAGGGCCTGATGTTTGCCTTGCTAGACATTGTTTTACTGCTTAATGTTTTAAAACTTTTTATTTTTTTAAGGAATTATAGACTCATAGGATGTTGCAAAAATGTATTGGAATGTCCAGTGTAGGCTACACCCAAATTTCCCCAAAAGCAATATCTTATGTAACTCAAGTACAATATCAAAGCCAGAAATTGGCCTTGGTGCAGCCCACAAGGCTTATTCAGATTTCATCAGTTTTGCTTGCACTCACTCGTGGATTGGTGTGTGTGCACTTCTATACAGTTCTATTGCGCATGGAGATTTGTGTAAAAACACCATAATCATGATCTAGAATTGTTCTATCATCACAAGAATCCTTCCTACTACCCCTTTATAGCCATAAACATCACTTCCCCCATTTTTAACTCTTTTTTTTTAAAGATTTTATTTATTTATTTATTTGACAGAGAGAGAGGGAGAGAGAGCAAGCAAGCACAGGCAGACAGATTGGCAAGCAGAGGCAGAGGGAGAAGCAGGCTCCCCGCTGAGCAAGGAGCCCGATGTGGGACTCGATCCCAGGACATTGGGATCATGACCCGAGCCGAAGGCAGCCGCTTAACCAACTGAGCCACCCAGGTGTCCCATTCCCATTTTTAACTCTTACAAACCACAAATCTGCTCTTCATCTCCATAATTTTGCTATTTCGATAGCAAATGTTGTAGGGGCCCTTGGCTGGTTCAACAGGTGAAGCATGCGACTCTTGATCTTGGAGTTGGGGGTTCGAGCCCCATGATGGATGAAGAGATTGCTCGCAAATAAAATTTGTCTCAGTTTTTGTTTCTGTTTTTGTTATTTATTTATTGATTTGTTTGTTTATTTATTTAAAAGATTTTACTTATTTATTTATTTGACACAGAGAGACACAAAGAAAGAGGGAACACAAGCAGGGGGAGTTGGAGAGGGAGAAGCAGTCTGCGCGCTGAGTAGGGAGCCTGATACAGGGCTTGATCCCAGGACTCTGGGATCATGACCTGAGCCAAAGGCAGACCCTAAACAACTGAGCCACCAGGCGCCCCCCTCCCTTTTTAAGTATGTTATATAAATGGAATCATACAGGATGTAACCCTTCAAGATTGGCTTTTTTCCCCTCAGCATAATTCCCTCGAGTTCTACTCAAGTTGTTGCTTGTATCAATAGTTTGTTCCTTTTCTTGCAGAACAAGTAGGAGTCCTCTCTAGGGATGAACCACAGATGTAAGCATTGAAGGACATTTTGGTTCTTTCCAGTTTGGGGCTCTTACAAGTAAAGCTGCTATGAACAATCATATATAGATGCTTTGTTTTGTGAAGACTATTTTCTTTCTTTCTTTTTTTTTAGGTAAGCTCTATGGCCAACATCAGGTTCAATCTCACAACCTTGAGATCAGGAATCACATGCTCTACAGACTGAGCCAACCAGGTGCCCCTCTCTTATTATCTTTTAAATCTATCTTGGAGCACCTGGGTAGTTTAGTCAGTTAAGCATCTGCCTTTGGCTCCGGTCATGATTTCGGGGTCCTGGGATCAAGCTCCACACTGGGCTCTTTGCTCAGCAGGGAACCTCCTTCTCCCTCTCCCTCTGGGCTTCTTCTTCCTCTGTGCTCCCTGTCCTTCTCTCATTCTCTCTCAAATATATAAATAAAATCGTTTTTAAAAAGAACAGAGAGGGGCGCCTGCGTGGCTCAGTGGGTTAAAGCCTCTGCCTTTGGCTCAGGTCATGATCCCAGGGTCCTTGGATCGAGCCCTGCATTGGGCTCTCCGCTCAGCGGGAAGCCTGCTTCCTCCTCTCTCTCTCTCTGCCTGCCTTTCTGCCTACTTGTGATCTCTGTCTGTCAAATGAATAAATAAAATCTTTAAAAAAAAAAAAAAGAGCAGAGAGCCTGACTGATGCAGGTCTCGATCCCAGGACCCTGAGATCATGACCTGAGCTGAATGCAGAGGCTTAACACACTGAGCCACCCAGGTGCCCCAAATAAATAAAACCCTTTTTTTTAAATAAAACCTTTTTTTAAAAAATCTCCTTTTTCTGTTTTTATGTCCCCTTTTTAATTTATAATATTATTTGTGTTTCTTTTGTTGTTGTTGTTCTCATTGTCTTAGCAGAGATGTGTTTTCTGTTTGTTTTATTTATTTTTTATTTATTTGTTATATATAGAGAGAGAGCGAGCACAGGCAGACAGAGTGGCAGGCAGAAGCAGGGGGAGAAGCAGGGTCCCTGCCGAGCAAGGAGCCCGACGTGGGACTCGACCCCAGAACGCTGGGATCATGACCTGAGCCGAAGGCAGCCGCTCAACCAACTGAGCCACCCAGGCGTCCCTTCTGTTTGTTTTAAAAAACTTTTTTTTCTTCCTCTTTTCCAGCTGGAAACATGGAATCTACAGAAGAGGAGAAAAAGAAGGTTCTTCCTGTGCCAGAAACTCTTAACAAAGAGGGAAGGAATTTCATCAAGCTGAAAATCAAGCATCTGGGGAAGAATTTGACCAAAAGATGCTTTGAAAGACAAGGAGGAAGTTTCTCTCTACCAGGTACACCCTACTGAAAAATATAATTTAAAGATTTTTATCTCACCATCATGACCTGAGCAGAAATCAAGAATCTGACACTTAAGCAACTGAGCCACCCAGGTACCCCAAATTAAAAAAAATAAGAAACCTATCACATATGGCAACAAAAATCTTAATGTGGGGCACCTGAGTGGCTCAGTCATTAAGTGTCTGCTTTAGGCTCAGATCATGACCCCAGGGTCCTGGGATCAAGCTCCGCATAGGGCTCCCTGCTCATTGAGGATCTTGCTTCTCCCTCCCCTTCTGATGCTCCCCCTGCTTGTGCTCTCTCTCTGTCAAATAAACAAATAAAATATTTAAAAACAAAAAACAAGGGATACTTGGGTGGCTCAGTCGGTTGGGCATCTGCCTTCAGCTTGGATGGTGATCCTGGGGTCCTGGGATAGAGCCCCACATTTGGCTCTCTGTTCAGTGGGAGCCTGCTTCTCCCTCTCCCTGCTGCTCCCCCTGCTTGTACTCTCTCTCTCTCTCTCTGTCAAATAAATAAATAAAATCTTTAAAAATAAAATAGAAACAAAAAACAAAACAAAAAAAAACCCTTAATGTATTTAAGAACTTAGAAAGGCTATGCAGATATCTGCATAGAAAACTTTTTTTTTAACTTTAAGACCCTAGTAATGAACACTGATGATAATTCAAGTAAATGAAGAGAAATGTCTTCGATGAAATAACTCAAAATTAGATAGATGTCGATCTCCCCAATGTTCTATAAATTAACTGCAATCTCAATAATTCCAGATTGAAAGTTCGCCTTGAAAATGCTGAAGAAGGGAAGACCAACTGTCCCAGATATTAAGACACACTGCAAAACCATCAGAATGAAATATATTGTAGCATTTCTCAAGAACACATTTTTATTCATGAACAGTAGAACAATGGAATACAATAGGAAACTTGGAGAAAAATCCATGTAGATATGAGTACTTAACATACAATGTTAGCACCTCCATTAATGTGGAAGGGCTAGTTCATTTAGTAAGTGTAATTGGGAAAACTGACTCACAATAAATGTGATAACTACTTACCACTATATAGAAAGACAGACTCCAGGTGAAATAAAGACCCAACCATGGAAAAGCAAGTCTTGAGTTAATAGGAGAGCATATTTGTGACCTAGGATTGGGTAAGTATTCTTTAAATAAAACTTAAATCTGGGGGCTCCTGGCTTGCTCAGTCGGTAGAACATGTGACTCCTAATCTGAGGGTTTTGAGTTCAAGCCCTACATTCGGTATAGAACTTAGTTTAGTATATGTGCTGCCGAAGCGAGCACTAGAACTTAGTTTAAAAAAAAAAATTAGGGACGCCTGGGTGGCTCAGTTGGTTAAGCAGCTGCCTTCGGCTCAGGTCATGATCCCAGCGTCCTGGGATCGAGTCCCACATCGGGCTCCTTGCTCGGCAGGGAGCCTGCTTCTCCCTCTGCTTCTGCCTGTGCTCACTCCGGCTCTCTCTCTGACAAATAAAAAAAAAAAAATTAAGGGGCTCCTGGCTGACTCAGTTGGTGGAGCATGTGACTCATGATCTCGGGGTTATGAGTTCGAGCCCATGTTGGGTTATAGAGATTGCTTAAAAATAAAATCTTTTAAAAATAATTAAGAAAAAAAAACCACTTAAATGTTTCTAGGGCGCCTGGAAGGCTCAGCCAGTTGAGCATCCCACTCTTGATTTCCGCCCAGGTCATGATCTCAGCATTCTGAGTTTAATCCCCACATCAGGCTCTGCACTCAGTGGGGATTTTGCCTGAGATTCATTCTTTCCCTCTCTCTCTGCCCCTCCCCCCCTTTCTAAAATAAACAAATCTTTAAAATTAAGAATTTTTATTCAAAGCATGATACAATGGACAAAGTTACAATAAGGAAGACAGAGTGGAAGAGGATACTTAAAATCATTAAAACCAACAATGACTAAAAAACAAGGAATTCTTGCAAATCAGTATTGGCAAAGGATATATGAGCAGATAATTTGCAGCAAAGGAAAAGCAAAAGACTAACAAATATGTGAAGAGACACTCAGGCTTATTACTCATCAGAAAAATGCAAATTACAACCATGGTGAAAAGCTAGATAATTCGAACCTTATTCAGGAGAGAGACAGACATAGAAGATCCCTCGGGCCCTGCAGCCATTTAGGGATCAACGTATCTGAACTTGATCAGATTAAAGATGAACACCTCCTATGATGCAGCAATTCACCTCCTAACTTCCATTCCAAAGAAATGTGTGTAAGGGTCCTAACAGCAGCTTTATATAAGGATGTCCATCAAGACCTTGTTTGTGGCAGCAGAGACCATGAGGCAGCTGGTGGTCATCACTGGGGCCTTGAAAGAATGAAATGGAGTGGACGGACGCCCTCAGGGAAGTGTTATGTTTCAGGGCCCATAGCACCGTGAATAGATCTTTAAACCATTGTTACAGAGGCCCCTGACTGGCTCAGTCACTAGAGCACTAGAGCACGTGACTCCTGATCTCAGTCAGGAGCTTGAGTCCCACGTTAGGAAAACAGTTTATTTTTTTAAAAATGTGTGTGTGTATGTAAATATTTATATATAAATATATATGTAATTATATATATATTTAAAGAAAAAAATTTTTTTAAGATTTTATTTACTTGTCACACAAAGAAAGAGAACAAGCAGGGGGAGCAGGAAGCAGAGGCAGGAGGCAGAGGGAGAAGCAGACTCCCAGCTGTGCAGGGAGCCTGACGCAGGACTTGATTCCAGGACCTTGGGATCGTGACCTGAGCCAAAGGCAGATGCTTAACTGACTGAGCCACCCAAGCATCCCAAAAAGGAAAATTTATGTTATTATTTTTTAAGATTTTGTTTATTTATTTGAGAGAACAAGCAGAGGGAGAGAGAAGCAACTCACTGAGGAGCAGGAAGCTTGATGCAAGACTCGATCCCAGGACCTAGAAATCATGACCTGAACCAAAGGCAGACATTTAACCAACTGAGTCACTCAGGCACCCCAGGGAAAAGAAAAAGCTTTAAAAAACACAGTCCCATTCTTATAAACTAAATTCAAACCCACAAAAATGCTAGTATTAAAATATAATTTATAATTTTACTTCATTATAATTCTAAGTATACACACTACATGATTGTCTTTGAGGGGAGAGGAGAGTTAAGGGAATGGAAATAGGGAAAGAGAGATGTATTTAGCCAGCAGTTAAGAGACTGTATCATAAAGGGTTCAGAATGAAAGTGAAGAGGTGAGAAGTGTGATGGAAAATTATGGATGGGGAACACTCTGCTGGCAATTATATATTTGAATCCCTTTGTGGTAGAAAAGATGAAAGAACTCTATTTTATCTTATTTTATTTAATAAATCAATTTTTAGGGGCGCCTGGGTGGCTCAGTGGGTTAAGCCTCTGCCTTTGGCTCAGGTCATGATCTCAGGATCCTGGGATCAAGCCCTGCATGGGGCTCTCTGCTCTGCTTTTTTTTTTTTTTAATATTTTATTTATTTCTTTGACAGACAGAGAAGCAAGTACAAGTAGGCAGAGAGGCAGGCAGAGAGCCGGATGCGGGGCTCGATCCCAGGACCCTGGGATCATGACCTGAACCAAAGGCAGAGGCCCTAGCCCACTGAGCCACCCAGGTGCTCTGCTCTGCTTAAAAAAAAAAAAAAAAGATTTATTTATTTGTGAGACAGAGAGAACATGTACATGCGTACTCTGGCATGGGAGGCAGGGTCAGAGGGAGTGGGAAAGAATCTCAAGCAGACTCCCGGCTGGGTACGGAGCCCAGGCGGCTGGATCTCACAACCCTGAGATCAAGACCTGAGCCAAAAACAAGAGTCGACACTTAACCAACGAGCCACCCAGGTACCCCATCTTATTTCATTTTTTATTTGTGTATGTATGTGTTTATTTATTTAGGATTTCATTTATCAGAGAGAGGGAGAGGGCACGCAGGTGTGGGGGGGGGAGCAGGCAGAGAGATAAGCAGGTTCCCCGCTGAGCAGGGAGGGTGATGTGGGACTCGATCCCAGGACCCTGGGATCACGACCTGTGCTGAAGGCAGACGCTTAATCCACTGAGCCACCCAGGTACTCCTATCTTATTTTATTTTTTATTTATTATTTACTTTTAAAAGTAATCTCTATGCCCAACGTGGGGCTTGAACTCACAACCCCAAGATCAGAGTCGCAGGCTGTGTGGACTGAGCCGGCCAGGTGCCCTGAGGCCCCGTTTTAGAACAGCTCCGTCTCAGTCGCTTGTCTGTTGGGCCCCACTTGCTCATGTTCCATATTTGCCTCTGAATACGCCAAAGAAACTGTGTTCCCATTCCAAGCAGGAGACAAGAAAGTTAATCATTGTCTAAGTTTTTTCCTAGGCCCCAAACACCTGATAATATCTAAGAGGAGCAAGAGCCCAAACTTGTTCTGAGCATTAGCTCCAAACACACCTTGGCTGAAGCTGACGTCAGGACCCTCCACCTTGGATGATTTACGAAATAGCACCGAGCGTTCACCTGACGCTCTCCTTCGTTTGGGACGTCCCCTGGATTCCAGAAGGAACACGTACCTTAGCCTCTTTCCTGTATAAACCCCTAGCCCAAAGCAGCAAAGCGATCCCTCCTCCTTTCCTTTCCGAGTCCCCCAGATACTCCATCTGCCTTTCTCCACCTGTCACGCAATTCAGTAAATCCTGCTGTCACTTTCCCCAGCTCCCGTTTGATTTCTACCCTGCACAAAGGTAAAGCCCCTCCTCTGGGTCCTCGGACCCAGTGTGCAGCAACTTCCAAGTTTTTCAGATAAGCAGGTGAAAAATTTGCCTCTATCTGCGCCTTCAGGTAGGATGATCTTAGGCCAGTGTCCTGGGGAAAAGTCTCTACACTCAAGATATCCCAGAGAATAACCCCTTCTTTCACTCTGGTTGAGGGTTGAGATGGTAAATGTGATGATTACCATACCTTTGGGAACCTCAGTGAATAAACAGAGATCTTTGCCCTCCTTTATTTTATTTAATAAATCAATTTTTAGGGGCGTTTACATTCTAGTCCTAGAGAAAGACAAGAAATAATAAACATAATAAGCAAATTATGTAGCACATTAGACAGGGAAAGTGCTAAAGAAAAAGGGAAAACAAAACAGAGATGAAGGTTAAGGGGACTCACACCACCCCTTCCCTACCCCGGGGAATGTAGCTTTAACCAATCACTCAAGAATTTGCCAGGGAGCCCCCATGAGTCTGTCACTCAGCCATCTTCATTCCCCAAAAGAAGATGAGGTCATCTGCATGATGAGAACCCCTGTCCTTCCCCCTGAGAAAAAGTGATCTTGCCTGGAATAATCCTTTCTTGTCCCAAAGTAGGTTGTAGGCCCAACGTGGGGTTTGAACTCATGACTCTGAGTTCAAGAGTCAGGGGCCCTAGGCACTCCAATCCTTTCTTTTCTTTTACTTATAACTTTCTTGCTCTACCTTCTTTTCTATAAACACCTTCCATTTTGAGGGTTCTTGGCTGGCTCAGTCAGTAGAACATGTGGCTCTTGATCTCAGGGTCCTGAGCTCACTTGATCTCAGGGTCATGAGTTCAAGCCCCATGTTGGGTGAGGAGCCTACTTAAAAACAAACAAACAAACAAAAAACACCCTTCTATTCTGTACATCTCCTCCTTGAAGAGTCCCTGTACTTGCTAGATAGGATGCTGCTTAATTCATGAATCATTTAGTAAAGCCAATTATGTCTTCAAATTAAAATAAGATAAGAGGATTCACACATGTTCCGGGTACGGGAGGCAGCAAGGATGCAAGGATGGCAGTTTGCAGGAGTGTGGTCGGGTAGGTGGGGCTCACTGAGAAGGTGACACAAGAACAAACACTTGAGGGAAGTGAGGGAGTTGGCCAAGCTGACAGCTGGGGGAAGAGCAGTCCAGGCAACGGAGACAGCTCTTGCAAAGGTCCTGGGGTTGGAGCAGCAAGAGCCAGGGAGGGAGACTTAAGAGTAGAAGAGGATATGAGACCGAGGGGCTAGAGTGACTGCAGGACTCAGAGGCCATTGCAAGATGCTGAGCGGGGGGCCTCCACATGGCGTGACTCATGCTTCTAAGAAAACCCATCACTCTGGCTGTTGTGTCAGGGATGACTGAGAGGGGCAAGGGTGGAGGCACAGACCTGGTTGGAGGCTCCCTATAATAGAAGTGAACAAGGGATGGTGGTGGCTCAGACAAAGGGGCATCAGTGGAGGTGGCAGAGGGTGGATTCTGGATATTTCTGAAGATAGAGCTAATAGGATTTCTTAAATGGAAGAATGAAGACGATGAAAGAAAAGGCAGGACTCAAGACAGAAGCCCACCGAGGGAGGGGTGAGATGCGTGGCCGTGTGACAGTTCTAGAATGTCTGGACTTAGGTAAGAAGGATTAAGGGGGGGGTGCCTTGTCTGCGGAGAATTTTAAAATCATAATAATATGGATTAGATGTTGTCCTGCTGTTCATTATTATAAATAATGGCAATAATGGGGCTCTCAGTGAGCCCCACCAACCCGACCACACTCCTGCAAACTGCCATCCTTGCTGCATCATGCACCATCAACTTTATTGAATTATTATTTTTTAAAGATTTTATTTTTAAGGGATGCCTGGGTGGCTCAGTTGGTTAAGCAGCTGCCTTCGGCTCAGGTCATGATCCCAGCGTCCTGGGATCCAGTCCCACATTGGGCTCCTTGCTCGGCAGGGAGCCTGCTTCTCCCTCTGCCTCTGCCTGCCACTCTGCCTGCCTGTGCTCGCTCCTGCACTCTCTATCTGACAAATAAATAAAATCTTAAAAAAAAAAAAAAGATTTTATTTTTAAGTCATCTCTACACCCAACATGGGGCTTGAACTCACGACCTCGAGATCAAAAGTCGCATGTCCCAGCCTTCGCCATGCACCAACAATATCAAACATTGTCCCAAAAGTTATAAAATACTCCCTCCCCACTGTGGCAGGCCATGTCACTGTCTGTCCCAACCCCCCCAACCCCCCACCTTGGCATGTCGCTTAGATGACTTGAGGACTGGAGGCCTGAGTACTAGACAGTTGTCCTCAGTTTTGTCAGGGAAGGCTATGGAATGAGGAAGTCGGTGGGGGAGAGATTAGCAGCTAAGTTTCAAACATTTTACATTGGCGATAGCCATTCAACATTCAAGCAGATTCAAACAGTATTGTTGTCTAGACAGATAAGGAAGTCTGGAGTTCAGGAAAGGGGTCTGGAGAAATACACATTTGGAAGTTGCTGGCACACACCTAGCATGCAAACCATGAGACTGGATGAGCCAGGGGTGGGGGTGGAGGGGGAGTGACAGTAGATCCAGAAGGAGAATGAGATCAAACCTGGAGCCCTGGGGCATTGCTACTCTGAGGTCTGGGAGAAGCGCACAGTTCCACTGAGACACAGAGAAGGAATGGAGGTAAATGGTGTAGTGTCCCGGAACCAAGAAAAGAAAGTGTATGAAGGGAGAGTGAGCAGACGGTCAAACTAGACAAAGAAGGAGCATTAACCACTGAACTTAACGAAGTGGGGTGACTGGTGACTTTGGCCAGAGCAGAATCTGTGGAATGTGGGAGGCAAAAACCAGACTGGAGAAGAAGGGTTAACAGAGAACATGAGAGCTCAGAGTCAACTCTTTGGGGGAGACTGGCTTTGAAGAAACTTTGACTGGTTGGGAGGTAGAGTGAAGATGAGTTTCTTCTAAGATGGGAGAAGGAGCAGAATGTTTGTAAGATGGTGGAATGAGCCAGCAGAGAGCCAAAGTTGATCATTGGGAGGAGAGAAGAAGATGGATGTCACTGAGGTGGCTGGTGGCTCAGAGGAGAGATGATTAGCAATAGACAGGAACAAAGAAATTTCATCTACTATGGCCAGTGGGAAGGCATGTGTGTGGGTGCAGATTCTGAAATTTCCATTGTTTACTAGATCTTTCTTTTTTAAAGATTTTAAGTAGTCTCTACAGCCAACGTAGGGCTTGAACCCACAAACCCAAGGTCAAGAGTCATGTGCTCTACCGACTGAGCCAGCCAGGCATCCCAATCTTGGATTCTCTTTTCTTCATCAGTCTTTCCTTGAGTGATTCTATCCTTGCAGCTACAATTTAAGGGGTTAGTACAGATTTCTCTCATAGCCACCAACTGTCTATAGACTCTCCTGCATGAATAGCCCACACATATATTGAAAACCCGGTGTGTCTGGACTTTTCACCCACCATCTTGCTCCGTCTCTCCAAACCTACTATTTATTCCTATAAGTGACATTGCTATTCACCCAGTTGCTCCCCCAAAGTATATTAGACTTCTCTGTGTTTCATCCAGTCAGCCCAGAAACCTTAGGTCACTGCACCTCCTTCTTCCCACATTCTTTCCTCCAATCCACTACTGAGAGGGTGGCAAGGATTAAATGAGATAACCCATGTAAAGTATTGAGAACAGGGTCTGAAATATAGTCTACCTGTTTGTGTCCTCCATTAAGCCCAGAGGCCAGGGACCATGATGGGTCCATTTTCAAAACTCTAGGGTCTAGCATGAGGCCTGATACGCTTAGGAAGCGGGAAGAAGAACCAGTCAAAAAGCTTCAACAGGGAATATGTGAACCAAGATGGTGCTACATTTCAGAAAGCTCAGCAGGAATAAACTTGAGTAGGGACTAGGTTGCTGATAGGGGCCAGTTCTTCAGGTCAGGGAAATAAGAGGGAAGCCACACTGTAGGATAATTGAGGGTAACCTTCACTGGGAGTGAGTCATTTCAGGCTCTATCTGTAGCTCTCCTCTTATCTCCCCTTTTACCCTCTCCTGGCAGTTGTGGTCATGGGGTTAGGATAAAATAATGCCCCTCATCTGAGATCAGTGTCCCTTCCCATGGCATTAATCACCATTCTCATCTTATCACTCCTACAGCAGAGCCTCTGGGTATTGTTGTTAAGGTTGTACACTGCACAACACCTTATCTAAGGGAGTGTCATTCAAGTGGTAGATAGCTTTGTTATTTTGAATTTTAAAGAGTATTTCATTATAGGGGTGCCTGGCTGGCTCCGTGGGTAAAGCATGTGACTCTTGATCTCAGGGTTGTAAGTTTGAGCCCCACTTTGGGTGTAGAGATTACTAAAAATCTTAAATTATGCTGACTTGAAAGATTAGTGATTGGTATCATGAATACAACAATTTTCAAACATATAGTAAAATATCTTTTTTTTTTAAAGATTTTATTTATTTATTTGACAGACAGAGATCACAAGTAGGCAGAGGCAGGCAGAGGGTGGGGGGAGGCAGGCTCTCTGCTGAGCAGAGAGCCTGATGTGGAGCTCGATCCTAGGACCCTGGGATCATGATCGGAGCCGAAGGCAGAGGCTTTAACCCACTGAGCCACCCAGGCGCCCCTAAAATATCTTTTTATAACAAAGTCACCATATGTCATTCCATTTTGACAATAATAAAAAATCTTATGCAAAAAAAAAAAACACACCTTGTTGCTCTAATATCATCTAATATAAACAAGAGGTACTTGACTCTTCTGCATAGTTGTAAATCCCCATATAACTTTGACTCCCCCCAAAATATAACTACTAATACAAAGTGTTGACTGGAAGCCTTCCTGATAGCATAAACAGTCTTATATGTCATATCTATCAGATACTGTTTTCTTACAGCAAGCTAGAGGAAAGAAAACAATGAAAGTGTTTTTGTTTTTTTTAAGATTTAACTTTCAATAGTTTCTACATCCAACATGGGGCTTGAACTCATGACCCCGAGATCAAGAGTCACATGACCCACCGGCGGAGCCAGCCAGGCACCCTAGTACTATACCATATTTATCAAAACTAATCCATATATTACTGGACCCATAAAGTTCAAACCCATGTTATCCAGGGCCAGCTGTATTTTATCTTATAGTTCATACCATCTGCTACTATGTATCTATGAGGTTATTATTGAGTTTCCAATTAAATTTGCCAGAATTTTTATTGTGACAAACTTATGTAATAAAGAGTTTGACTCTACCATTAAAAAACTACAAAGTAGGGGTGCCTGGGTGGCTCTGTCTGTTAAACCCTCTGACTCTTGGTTGAGGCTCAGGTCAAAATCTCCCAGTTATGGGATTGGGCCCAGTGTGGGATTTTGTACTCAGTATGCAGTTGGCTTGGCCTTCTCCCTCTGCCCCTCCCCTCCGCTCATGCTCTCCCTCTCTCAAGTAAATAAATTTAAAAAAAAAAAAAAAAAAGCACAAACATCCTAAGCAGGACAAAGCATTCTTCTTCCTCCTCCTCATCCAGCAGGGACTCTAAAACCAGGGCCTGGACCTTCCTTCCAGCCTCTCTGGTTCTGCTCCCCATCCTGCTTCAGATGCCAACTCGTACTGGGGAAAATTAGCCCTCGTGCCCCTCCTCCCTCAACCCCACAATCTGAGCCTCATTCTGCTATTCACTCCTAACTGGTTAGGGAAAATGGAAATTACCATGGACTTACAAACACCAGCTTCTTTTTTTTAAGATTTTGTTTATTTAGGGACGCCTGGGTGGCTCAGTTGGTTAAGCAGCTGCCTTCAGCTCAGGTCATGATCCCAGCGTCCTGGGATCGAGTCCCACATAGGGCTCCTTGCTTGGCAGGGAGCCTGCTTCTCCCTCTGCCTCTGCCTGCCTCTCTATCTGCCTGTGCTCGCTCTCTCTCTCTCTCTCTCTCTCTAATAAATAAATAAAATCTTTAAAAAACATAAAGTCTATTTTAAGATTTTGTTTATTTATTTGACAGAGAGAGAGAGATCACAAGTAGGCAGAGAGACAGAGGCCGTGGGGGGGGGGTGCAGGCTCCCTGCTGAGCAGAGAGCCCGATTCGAGACTCCATACCAGGACCCTGGGATCATGACAGGCTGAAGGCAGAGGCTTAACCCACTGAGCCACCCAGGTGCCCCAAACACAAGCTTCTTACTACTTGGGTAGAACTTCTAGCTGATAAGTTTACCAGGAGAACTATTTTTTGAGGATGGTGAGACCTAAATACCAAAAATGAGTTTAAGATCTGTAAAATGTGATTTTTTTTAAACTTTCTCTTTTTTTCCCTCTTTTTTTTTTTTAAGATTTTATTCATTTATTTGAGAGAGAGAATGAGAGGTAGGAGGGTCAGAGGGAGAAGCAGACTCCCCACCAAACAGAGTGCCCAACATGGGACTCCATCCTGTGACTCCAGGATCAAGAGCTGAACCAAATGCAGTCCCTTAACCAACCGAGTCACCCACACACCCTTAACTTTCTTTTGTATTACTTGTGGTTGGGAGATGTTGCAGGAATTGAACTATGGACAAAGAAACTGTACCTTTTTTGCAATGGTGGCTGGCCCAATTTTGGTGATTGAGTGGCAAATACATTTCCCTGCAGCCTTTATTGATTATACTAACTGGAAGGCTGCTGAGAGGTAGAGTCCATTTGGTTGATTAGCTCTGCCTGCCATTTTGGAACCTAACTGCACTCCTTACTTCAGTAGGCTGGCTCAGGTCTTTCTCCTTCTCCAACTCTCAGTCCAAATAAAGCTGTTTTTCCTGGAAAAAGTAAAATAAATAAAATATATTATGTGTCAACTGTACTTAAAACAAATTTTTTTTAAAATAATCTCTACACCCATGTGGGGCTGGAACTTATGATCCCAAGATCAAGACTCTCGTGTTCTACCGACTGAGCCAGCCAGGCGCAAAATAAAAAAATTTTTAATTAAAAAAAAATATATATATAGATGTAGATATTTGCTTACAGTGATCTAGGCACTCTCTTATTCATTTGGGTTCCAGTGACCAAACTTATGACTCCTCTAGATGATTGGATTTCTGGGAAAATTAGGAAGATTGCTAGAAGAAAAGGAAAACTTCAGAGCTACAAGTTTTAGCAAATGTAGCACTAACACAACTCACAGATTGTGAGTTTACCTTTGACTTCAATACTCTGTAACAGATGGAATTCCAGAAACACTATAAGAGAGAACAAAACAAAACAAAACAAAACCCTCAAAGAATCGATTAAACCCAGTTCTCTTTCTGCCTATCAGGCACCTGACCACATAACTTCACATATTAAATGAGCAACCGTGGTTGACATGACCTATCTCAGGTAAGAAATGTGAAATTTCCAGGTAACCTCTTAGGTAGAAAGTTCTGAAAGCTTAATATGCATACTTCTGGGGCACCTGGCTAGCTCAGTTGGTGGAACATGGGACTCTTGATCTTGGGTTGTAAGTTCGAGCCCCATTTTGGGTATAGAGATGCCTTAAAAATAAAATTTGGAAAAAAAAAAAAAAAGACTTGCAGTTCTTCCAGAAAAAAAAAAAAAAATCACTAGATCTTGGTTACTTTATTCTACTCCAAAGGAGTCTATATTTTGTCTACATTGTAAAATCTTCAGGGATGGAAAGAATCAAATCAACATGAGAACGGAATGAAAGCAAAGACTGGCAGCATTGACTGCATATTCCTAATAAACATGAAATGAAATGCACACCAACCAAATTGAAATCAGATTCCAAAAATATGTAATATCCTTGTGAAAATGAGGGGGAAAAATGGGTGCTGTTTTTGAGCATATGATACTTATGATTCAGTTTTTGGTGAGGGACTATCTAAGCTCGGCCAAGAAAGTTAATGAGGGTGATAATGAGAAATGTTCTTTATTTGGCAGGAATCACAGCAAAATTGGATACAATCATGTCAGAACATTTATGCAAAATATAAACATTGATACAAAATAATATTACACATTGTTTAGGGACTAAAAGACAAAACTAAATAATTAAAATGAGAGATGCAATGAATGAGATCGTGTTGAATAAAGAAATGTTAGACATTACTCAATTATTTTAAGTACAATTCCAGGAACAAGCTATGCAGATTACATGACAATTATTTTAGATTTGTTGATTTCCAAAATGCAAATATATCTATGTGTGAACATCTTGGGGGGATTTTGTTTAGCAGATGACTCGACTAGGGAAAGGTTTTATAGTCTCAGTAGACGACTTATAAAAACTGAATTGAGAGAAAGACAAAAATAGCCCAAAGGGCCAGGAATGTGACAATGCAACAAAAAATGCATGGAAAACTATGATGGATTGTAATAAAGGAGCCTTGGAAAATAATTCTAGGGAAATCTATTTTATATTGTCTTGTGTATTCTTTAAACTTGATAGTGAATGATGTGTCAAAAAAATTCCTTTGAACTATGCAACCATCAAAAGAAATGAAATCTTACCATTTGCAACGACATGGATGGAACTAGAGGGTATTATGCTCAGCGAAATAAGTCAATCGGAGAAAGACAACTATCATATGATCTCCCTGATATGAGGAAGTGGAGATGCAACGGGGTTGGGGGTTAAGGGGGTAGGAAAAGAATAAATGAAACAAGATGGGATCAGGAGGGAGACAAACCAAAAGAGACTCTTAATGTCATAAAACAAACTGAGGGGGGTGGGGGGTTGGGGGGTTGGGAGAGGGTGGTGGGGTTACATTATATGTTTAAATAAAAATAAAATTTTAAAAAATAAAAAATTTTAAAAAATTCATTTGACATCACAGATTTTTTTTAAAGAATTTATTTATTTGTGAGAGAGAGAGTACAAGCAGGGGGAGAAGCAGGATCCCCATTGAACAAGGAATCCAATGGGGGACTCAATCCCAGGACCCTGGGATCATGACCTGAGCTGAAGGCAGACATTTAACCCACTGAACCACTCAAGCATCGAGACATCATTGAATTTTTAAAGAGTGTCTAGGAGCTACACAGCAAAATTACAGTTTTGATGAAATGTTGGAGTGTTTGAACAAGTATTTTACTTTTTTTTTAGATTTTATTTATTTATTAATTTATTAGAGAGAGAGAGGGAGAGAGAACATGAGCGAGCACACAAGAGGAGGGAGGTCAAAGCGGGGAGGGAGGGAGGGAGAAAGAATCTCAGATTCCCAGCTGAGCACAGACCACCGAACACCAATGCAGGCACTGCTCTTATAACCTTGAGATCATGACCTGACCCAAAATCAAGAATTGGATGCTGGGGCGCCTGGGTGGCTCAGTGGGTTAAGCCTCTGCCTTCAGCTCAGGTCATGATCTCAGGGTTCTGGGATCAAGCCCTGCATTGGGCTCTCTGCTCAGCAGGGAGCCTGCTTCCCCCCCCTCTGTCTCTGCCTGCCTCTCTGCCTAATTGTGATCTCTCTCTATCAAATAAATAAAATCTTAAAAAAAAAAAAAGAGTTGGATGCTTAACTGACTGAGCCACCCAGGTGCTCCTTGAACAAGTATTTTCAAACAAAAATTTTCAAATGTTGAATGTCAATGTTGAATCCACCATGAGAAAGTCAAGTGGATGTCATCGTGTCACTAAAAACTTAAAAAGCAAGCAAGATACCTTTTAGGAACAATTAATTGCATTAATAAAGAGATAGATTCTAGAATGCAAAGGACACTCGAGCAAATTCCAACTTTTAAATGTATTAGCTAATATGAAGAGGCGTTAGAGTGAAATCTTATAAGTCAATCAATCATACAAGAGCCAAAATTTAGCACACAGACAACCCCTGAAAACATTAAAAGAATTAAGATGCCCTTTAAGAGCTTTTTCTCTGCTTGCAAGAAGGGATGCTGCCCAATTCATGAATCACTTTTTTTAAAGATTTTATTTATTTATTTGACAGAGAGAGAGATCACAAGTAGGCAGAGAGGCAGGCAGAGAGAGAGGAGGAAGCAGGCTCCCACTGAGCAGAAAGCCCGATGTGGGGCTCGATGCCAGGACCCCGAGATCATGACCTGAGCCAGACAGAGGCTTAACCCATTGAGTAACCCAGGTACCTTTCATGAATCACTTAATAAAGCTAATTAGACCCTCAAAATAAAATAAAAAGATATTCTTTGTTTTAAAAAGAAAGCAAACACACACACACACACAAACACAAAACCACAAGGAAGGAAGAGTTATGAAAAGTAGGTTACTGATGCCAAATTATAGAATTTCGATCTTGGTGCCTTTATTCATGTAGACAACGCTAAGAAAAAAGGAGGAAGATTCATTTCATTGTGATTTCCATGATTCAAAACTAAATTTCAAAATTGCTTCATTTTATTTTGCTAAAAGAAATTCTGTGATTCTGAAAGAATGTCATGGCCGTTTTGGGGCACTTGGGTGGCTCAGTGGGTTAAGCCTCTGCCTTTGGCTCAGGTCATGATCTCAGGATCCTGGGATGGAGCCCCATATCCCGCTCTGTGCTCAGTGGGGAGCCTGCTTCCCCCCCCCCCCCCCTGCCTCTCTGCCTACTTGTGATCTCTTTCTCTGTATCAAATAAATAAATAAAATCTTAAAAAAAAAAAAGAACATCATGGCCTCTTAAAAGTACTCTAATCCAGGCAACATACTCAATTGAAAGGATTATGATAAATATGGACCATTGCTACTCTTTAAAAGTTTACAATTGAAATCAACCATATACATAGAAAGAAGCTATTTTTTTTAAGACTTTATATTTTCCTAAAGTAATCTCTGTACCCAGCGCGGGGCTCAAAACCACAACCCCCGAGATCAAGAGTCACAGGCTCTTGACTGAGCCAGCCAGGAGCCCCAAGAAGTAAGTTATTTTGATGGGATATTAATGTATTAAGAACCAAAAATCTTGTTCTTCCCTAAACTCTGGTATGATTACTGTTGGAAAACTGCAATATATTTGCAACAATGATACATTTCTATTATTGTCACCAACAGTTGATCTGTATAACTTATACAAAGTGATTTAATATTTGTCATAGTTGTTGTTACTGAGAAATAATTAACTAAATCATGCAATGTCTTACTGGAGGTTGGGGCTACTTTCTTTTTTTTTTTTTTTAAGATTTTATTTACTTATTTGTCAGAGAAAGAGAAAGAGAACACAAGCAGAGGGAATGGCAGGCAGAGAGAGAAGCAGGCTCCCCGCTGAGCAAGGAGCCATCCCAGGACCTTGGGATCTTGACCTGAACCAAAGGCAGTTGCTTAACCAACTGAGCCACGGAGGCTCAGTCCCTGGGGCTACTTTTCTAATTCTCCACACAAGGATCAGCAAAGTACAGCTTGAGACCCAAATTCTCCCCCTGTTCCCTGTTTTTATACGATCCCCCTAAGCTAAGGATGGTGTTCATGTTTTTAAAATGGTTGATGAAAAATCCAAAGAAGAATACTATTTCTTGACACATAAAGATGATATGAAATTCACATTGCAGTGTCCCTAAATAAAATTTTGTTGGAATACAGTCACATCCATTTGTTTAAGTATTGTCTGTGGCTGCTTTCATGCTCCAACAGCAGAACTGAGGACTTTCAACAGAGACCATATGACCTACAAAGCCTAAAATATATACCATCTGGTCCTCTACAGAAAATTATTGCCAACCCTATGGGCTCAGGCAGCCCCATGGAAACTTGAATCCAAGCAAAGTTCCCTCTGGACCTCTCAAACACCTAACTGCCACCCGACATCTCACTTTGACGGCCCACAGACATCTTGAATTCAGCAAGGCCCCATACTTTCTCCTTTGGCATCCTCATCAACCCAGTTGCTCAACCAGAGATTTGGAATTTTTCTTGATTTCCCTCCACTTGAACTTCCTTGCTTCTCTATCCTATTAATCATCTATTATCTTTTTTTTTTTTTTTTTTTTGCCAGAGAGAGAGGGAAAGAGAGCTAGCGAGCACAGGCAGACAAAGTGGCAGGCAGAGGCAGAGGGAGGAGCAGGCTCCCTGCCGAGCAAGGAGCCCGATGTGGGACTCGATCCCAGGACGCTGGGATCATGACCTGAGCTGAAGGCAGCTGCTTAACCAACTGAGCCACCCAGGCGTCCCTCTTATTATCTTTTTAAAAAAGATTTTATTTATTTATTTATTTACTTACTTACTTACTTGACAGAAAGAGAGAAACAGCAAGAGAGGGAACACAAGCAGGGGGTAGTAGGAGAGAAGCAGGCTCCCTGCTCCTCGGGGAGGGAGCCAGATGCGGGGCTGGATACCAGGACCCTGGGATCATGACCTGAGCCGAAGGCAGACACTTAACCAACTGAGCCACCCAGGCGCCCTATCTCTAGTATCTTCTAAATCCATCCCTTCTCCACACACCTCCTGCCATCACCATGGCTGAAGTCATGGGCATTTCCTGAAGGATGGCTGGATGGGTGTCCTTTCCTGGCACCCCCTCTTGAGCGCTCTCACACATCCTCCACCAGGTATCCAGAGTGGTTCTCCTAGATTTGTATTCTAGAGGGACCTCATTAGTCCCTCCATGGTGGAGAACTAGACCATGTGTCCATTCATGGTCTCCTCCTGTCATGGTGCCATCTTTTTTCTAAGGCCTTTTTCTGTGTGGGGATGATGACATTGATAATCCTGGCATCTGGTCCCAAGGACCACCTCTTGCTGGGTATGCATCCTCCCACGCTGGGCCAGTCATGCTCTTTTTCTTGGGAATTTCCATCTTAAGTGAAGATGCCTAGATTCTGAATTAATCAACACGAGAGGCAGCTTGAGAGGGTAGGGGTTTGGGTATGGGCTCTAGAGCCATACTGCTCAGATCTTAATTGCAGCTCCACTGTTCCCTTGGCTGTGACTTTGGGCGTGTCACATAACTCCCCTCACCTGTGCAGTGGGGGTCAGAATAACAGTTCATACTTACTGAGGCCTTACCACCTGAGGATTAATTAGTATTCCTACTAATAATTCACATGTATTCCAACATGTGAAGGACGGAAAGCAATGCTTGGCATTGCTTTCAAAGTGGGAACCCAGTAAAAGCTATCTTTACTACCTAGGAGAGTTAGGACACACATCCCCGCAGCAGGGACATCCCTTTCTCTTCCCCCAGCTTGGCCATTATCTCTTTAGTTCTCTTTAAGAGATCCTTTGTTGGGTCAGGATGCCTGGGGGGCTCAGTCAGTTAAGCGTCTGACTCTTGATCTCAGCTCAGGCCCTGATCTCAGAGTCTTGAGTTCAAGCCCTACCGCATGGAGGCTACTTAAAAATAATAATAATTAGAAAGAAAAAAAAAAAGAGGTTTCTTTGTCTTTCTTAACATAGTTCCAGGGGAATTTTGTCCCCTTTAACCAAAGAACTCTAGCCAACACCCCCTGTGGCTTCCCATTGCCCTGGGAGCACAGGGCAGAAACTTTGTCCTAAGTGTCGCCTCCTGCCACTACCCTTTGAGCACCTCCCCCCTCCAGCTCCTACTGTGTCCCAGAATTTGCCAAGCTCTCCTTTTGACCCCCAGGGCTCAGATCTCTGTTTCCTATTCAGGACTGTCCTCTAACCTTCCATTTAGCAACCCTCCCCCATCCATCTGGAATTCACCGTTTTAAGTCCTCCTCACTCTGGTAAATAAAAACAAGTCATACCTACCCATTCCTGATCGATCTCTGGAAATGGTCAAGGCCCTGCACCACCCTCTCCAGTCCCACCAGGTTCGGGGTCACTGTATAAGTCTTGTGATAACCCCAAGACCAGATTTCTTTACCAGATTTCCTCCCGCTTTACTTTCCATAGCCTGTATTAAGAAAAAAGTTTTGTTTTTTCCAAATTTATTTGGAAATCAAGTATCAGCAAAGTACAGCTTGAGGGCCAAATTCTCCCCCTGTTCCCTGTTTTTAAAGATTTTTATTTATTTATTTATTTGACAGACAGAGATCACAAGTGAGCAGAGAGGCAGGCAGAGAGAGAGGGGGAAGCAGGGTCTCGGCTGAGCAGAGAGCCCAAAGTGGAACCTGGGATCATGACCTGAGCCGAAGGCAGAGGCTTTAACCCACTGAGTCACCCAGGCATACCTGTTCCCTGTTTTCCTGTGTTTTTTTGTTTGTTTGTTTGTTTGTTTTGGGTTTTTTTAGATTTTATTTATTTATTTGACAGAGAGAGAGGGGGAGAGAGCAAGCAAGCACAGGCAGAGGCAGAGGCAGAGGGAGAAGCAGGCTCCCCGCCAAGCAAGGAGCCCGATGTGGGACTCGATCCCAGGACGCTGGGATCATGACCTGAGCCGAAGGCAGCCGCTTAAGCAACTGAGCCACCCAGGCGTCCCCCTGTTCCCTGTTTTTATATGATCCCTCTAAGCTAAGAATGGTTTTAATGTTTTTTAAATGGTTGACAAAAAATCCAAAGGAGAATACTATTTCTTGACACATAAGGATGATATGAAATTCACATTTCAGTGTCCCTAAATAAAATTTTGTTGGAATACAGTAAATGTTGTTACATAATATTTTTTTAAAAAATGGTCCACACACATTTTAGTCTCTGCTGTGGGCCCTTCTTTCTCCCCTTTCCCCTGTCCCGCCCACATCCCTGGGGTGCCCCCTTGGTGATCTTCATCGTCTCTTACTTCCCCCCTGTCCCCAGCAGGGAGAGAGCTCTTGGAAGGCCGGGAAGGGCACTTCTCACAGCCTGGCAGAGTGGGGTCAGTGACTGTTTCATGAGTGAGTGAATACATATCTGTTAAAGAAAGACAGAGGAAAGAGGAGTCTATGCTTTACCCCCTGGGACCCCTTCTGCTGAGTCAAGGGACCCAGATGGAATCTGCAGTCAGTTTGCTCTTTCTCAAACCCATACCCACAATGGCAAAGGCACAAATGCACTGGGGTTCCTGCCCGGACCTCAGCTCTAGCCACTCAGCTTCCCAGAGCCGTGCCCCTGACTCCGCCCTCTCCATGCTGGAGGGGGGCAGAGAGGGAGGGGGTGCAGTGTCAGGTGGCTGTGTCTTCCCCAGCCTGAGGTCAGTAAACATCACAGGTGTCCTATAACCCAAAGAGAAGAAGCCAACTGTTAACGAAAAGGTTGGCTTGCTCTTGGTGCCAGGAGGAGCTGTGTTTTCCCTTTTGCACTGTCAAGAACATGTATTACCGTTCAAAGCAAAAGCAAAACCAGAATAAATATTGCTTTCTAAGTTGCCTTTTTGTGTATGTGTTTTGATTTTGTGGTTTATTATTCTTTATTTTCAGTGGAGTAGAAGCCAGACTCTTTTCCACAAGGCACACACAGACTCAGCACACATACAAACCTCAGGAATTAAATTATTATACAAAATTATAAAGAGGAAGAAGGGGGTGGAGGAGGAGTCCAGGTCCTGGAGAGGTCAGAGTGTGGACAGGCTTTTGGGTAAGAAGAGACCTGTTCAGAACCAAGGCTCTCGCGCCCCCACCCCCCACCCCTAGTAGGGGGAGATGGGAAGGAGCAAAGGAGGTGGGGGGGGGGTGTGGGGCCAGCCTGGGTAGGGGCAGCCCAAAGGAAGCCTTGGATTTTGCCACATTCCCTCCGTGACCTCAGTTTTCTTTCTTTTCTTTTTTGTTTTCTTTCTTTCTTTTTTTTTTTTTTTTTTTTTTTTTTTTTTTTTGATGTGCAGCTTGGTAAGGTTTATTGAGTGACAGCAAAGTGATAGTACAAAACTCCCAAGGA
>RCUC01169394.1:0-39425 GCA_003697995.1 Taxidea taxus jeffersonii | reverse complement strand
TAAGCTTTATAAATAAGATGTCTGCATTAGGAAAGATCCCATTCTTCCAAACTAAGAAAGTCAATGAATAATGGACTTATGAAAAAAATGGATAAATAGCAGGCAGGCATATAGTACGAGTAGGACCCTCTCTTCAAGAAATCAATGTACTTTTCAAATGTGTCATTTTTTACCTGAAGAAAAAAAATAAAATGTTTTATAAGTAAAGAAATCAAGGCTCAGAAAAGGGCAGTTCTTTGTAGACTGGGGACCAGCACTCTGTCAGACCCACTCCTAGCTTCTCACCATATTGCACACTCAATTTCAGTTGTACATGGAATACTTACTAAAACCTTACTTTGTATGGCCATAATTATTCCAATAAAAATACTATCTTCAAACACATGGAAAGCTCAAGCCAAGCTCTAAGTTTTGAGAATTATAGTATATTAGTGTTTGCTCTGTAATAACAACCTGAGCTATAATAAACTTACTTTTGTATATTCTTCTGAATGTTATATTTTAATTTTTTGAAGTTTTTAAGTTGCACATTAATTAGGAAAAAATAAAAACCAATGCATTTATAATGCTGGTCACTCATTCAAAAAAAAAAAAAAAAGTATACTGAGTACCTGAATGCTGGCTACTGCTCCAGGACATTCCAAAATAAATAAGAAACTATACTACCAGTTCCTTCTGAAGATAACTCTTCTTTTTATAACAACCCAGTGCCTCATATTCAAAAGGCAATTAAAAATGTTTATACTCTTGATTAATTAAATGCAGAAGCACTATGTATACCAAATGTTTCTCATCTCATTAGAATCATTAGAGCTTTCTATTCCCAGGCCCCATCTCAGACCTGCTGTCTGAATCTCTGAGAGGTACAAGCATATGTATTTTCATAAGACTCTTCATGTGATTGTGATGCATATTCTCAGTCTAATAAGCACTGATGTAACAAGTCACTGCAATGCAATATGAGCCCTTTCAAAATGGTATGAAGAGAGGTGCCTGGGTGGCTCAGTGGGTTAAACCTCTGCCCTTGGCTTACGCGGTGATCTCAGGGTCCTAGGAGCAAGCCCTGCATGGGGCATTCTGCTCAGCAGGGAGCCTGTTTCCCCCACCCCCCTCTCTCTCTGCCTGCCTCTCTGCCTACTTGTTATCTCTGTCAAATAAATAAATAAGATCATTTTTAAAAATGGTATGAACAGAAATACCACAAAAGAAGGAAAAGCTAACTCCATGGAAATGTCTTATAGAACTAGTGATATCTGAACTAGAATGTATAGAGAGAGGTTTCTACTTGCACAGGAAGAATAATGAACTCAAAAATCATTACTTAAGAATGAAAACTGTTACAATGTAATGAGCTATTGCAATTATCAATGAATATTAGCTCAGGGATCCAAGTGATAAAAGACCATGGAATGTGGGCTAGCTTTATTATAGATACCTGAATATCTATTTGCTGCTGTTGTAATTTTTCAAGATGCCTAATGTGCTGCTCCATAAACACATTCATTTGCTTTTCATGATCATGACAATGTAGTTTCTCATGTTTATTCTGAATATTTGTTTGCTGCTCTGTAACACGTTGTAACTGTTTATCAGCCTCCTGTAACTTATTTAGTAATTCTGTAACAGAATTTACTTTTGCTTCCAAATCACTCTGCACCTAAAACAATAAAATACCAAAAGACATCAAAAATACACTCAGTTACTACAAAGCCTATTTAAAGTGACTGATAAAATCACAGAAATAAAAAGCAGAAGATAGGTAGCCTTAAGTAGATTTTTTTTCTCTCATTAATAACACATTTGCAACAAAGAACTGTTATGCTGCCAGAAATAAAATACTTAAATGTAATTAAAAAGAAGCAAATAACAAAACAAATTAGCTTTTGATACCCCCCTAATCTCAGGCTAAATTAAGTCAGCAGCCTGGAGTCCCAGACTTCGCTTGGCCAACTATTAGCTTTGGGACCTGGGCCTACTCTGACAGTGTTTCTCAGTTTTCCATTTGCAAACTGAGGGGGGTTGCCACAGACCATCTCTGAGTTCCTTTCTAGTTCTGAAATAAAGATGACCTGTTGTCCAGGTTGCCCAGGACTCAGGGTTCCCTGGATGTGATATTTTCAGGCTGAAACCAGGCAGTCCTAGGTTTTCTAGCATTATCACAGCAAGGCGGGGGTACATCTCAACTCCTGAGAGGTAATATACAAGCACAAACAGGAAAACTCTTTCAAACTGAGACCAACCAGAATGACCCTGGTCTTCAGTTGGATATGACCATTTATAAACTCAGTTCCTCATAAGTATTTTTACATTCGACAAAGAAGCCGCAAATATCTGGGGAGAAAATTATACTTTGATCAGCGGGGCTGCCGTAGCGATAGCAGCTGCAGTCGCTGCGGCCACAGTTGTAGCTGAATCAATTCCACTGGGTGAAATTCTCATCTCCTGAGTAGCAGCGTCCTTTTCTGGGCCTGCATCTTCTAAAAGCTGTACCTTTACTTCCTTAAATACAGGCATGTTTTGAGCTCTGTAAATGAAAAAGGAATAGAAATACATTCAGTAAGCCACACTGAGCCATTTCAAGAAGCACCTGCGGTGATAAACTGCTGAAGATGGGTTTGCTTGATTCTTTTCAAAAATTGAATCACTTGGTTTTCCATATCGAGATCTAATCAGTCACTTGGTTAATGAAATCTATGAAAGGTCGCTATAGACTAAAGATATAAGAAGATAATTCCTGGAAGGCTGTGATATTTCAGAAAATAAGGCTTGCACATATGAAAAAGATGTGGGCACAATTACAAAGATATATAATCAAGAAGTACAAATGCAAAACATGCAGAAAAGGTTCTAAGAATGCAAGTACCAAGTTTTACTTCCAAAGGAAGACAACCCAAGAGAAATTGTTCAACTGCCAAAAAAAAAAAATGTTTTTAAATTCTAGCTCATTTTGATTTAATAAATGTCACAGAGTTTGTTAAAACAGGGCAGTCTGGATTAAAAATGAGAGAAATACATACGTATTTACAATGAGAGATTTAACTAAGTAAATACTAAGAAAAAAGAAAAAAAAGACTCAATTTTGTTATATATTTGCCCTAAAACAACAACAACAAAAACAATGAAAGGAACCAGACAAAACTGCAGAGTCCCTAGGTAAGTCTAAGTAAGATCAGAAGGAATGCCCTCCATCTCTAACTGCTGGATTTCTCTTCTGGTTTCTAAGAAGACCCAGAGCAGCTCTTAAGCTTACTCCTTTTTGATATTTCCTCATTTCTACCAGGAGCATCATTTTTCTCTGTCTCAAAATTTTGAAGTTTTCTTGACTTTTCCATTCTCCACTTACCTTCTCAACATCTGAGTCACCAAGTTTTGTCAATTATTTCATCACAATTGCAGGAATGGTGTCACAGAACTACGAAGGGGAACCCTATAGGCCACCTATCCTAACATCCTAATGCAACAGATGAAGAAACTGAGGTCCACAGAGGTAATAGGATTTACTTGACCAAAGTCACAGACCCAGTAAGGCACAGTTGGCTTATGATTCCTAGAGATGGTCCCACAACATCTAGATCTCTCAGAATAATACTTCTCCCTTCATGCTTCTGCCTCTGGTTTAAAAAAAAAAGCTTCACCATCTCTTGCCAACTATTTCATTCTTGCAGATTTTACTCATTCAGAAACTTCCCAAACATACCTCTCCACCTTTCAAAAGTCTAAAATTGTTCCTTAGAGACAAATGACTAGGCTAATTGCTTGTTTGACTGTCCACACACACCATCCTCCGTCCCTGTCTCCGTAGCTTGCTTTATACACCTGTTAGTTCACACACAACCTCTCGGGAGTTACATTGCTCCTCACTGGCTACACCACACCCTTCCCATATCTGACTCCAGGCTTTTAATCACTGTTCTCTCAACCTTCTTCCACTCAACTTACTATATATCCTTCTCCGTCTTTAAGATCCAACACAAGACTTAACCTTCTTCAAAAAAACTATCCTTAAACACTTTCAATTGATCTCTCCCTTCAATAACTCCTTTGGCTTTTACTGCCTATACTACACAACTGAGGCTTGATAAGCAGCCATCCCATGGTTTAAATGTCTGTGCAGAACAGTTTTGTAAAATATTAAATGCAATGCTGCTTCCTATCACCATTCTAATCACTCATTCCTCCATGTATGTCCATATTCTCTCCCCAACTAAGCTCTAAGCAACCTGGGGTGTGGAGTAAGGGGCAGGGAAGGGGGATTTCTTTTATGCCAAACAGCAAATAAGAAAGAACTAAGCACAGTAGGCACTCATTACATATCTAACTGATTAAGTGGTGTATTAAGAAAATATATTTCAGATATTCCTATCCTTTAGTATTCCGATCTGAAGTCTGAATGTGAGTTACCCTTTAAGATCGATCATTCTACAGGAATACATTAAGTTGACCAACAAGAGATATAACATTGTAAGATTAGACATCAGCTTCTTAATAGGCTTTTAAATTGTTAATTTTTTTCTAATTATCAAATTAAATGCTTAATGCAACAAATGTAAATAGCTTCCAAGTGTAAAAAACTGGGAAAATATACAACTCTCTCATTCAGAAAAATTATCTTTTTTTTTTTTAGAATCATTTTTTATTCCTAAATCCTCTGAACCTGGCATTTAGACCAATACCATGAAGAAACTGCCCTCATGAAGGCCAGTAATAATTTTTTTTTTAATTCAATGGACACTTTTCAATCCTTACCTTTCTTTACCTCTGAGAAGCCCATCAAACTTACAACTTCATTCCCATTGGCTTTATTAACACCACACACTCCTACAACTCTGGATAAACTGAGTAGCATTTAGAAGTTCACTTGTTGGGTGCCTGGGTGGCTCAGTGGGTTAAAGCCTCTGCCTTCAGCTCAGGTCGTGATCTCAGGGTCCTCAGATCAAGCCCCGCATCGGGCTCTCTGCTCAGTGGGGAGCCTGCTTCCTCCTCTCTCTCTCTCTGCCTGCCTCTCTGCCTACTTGTGATCTCTGTCTGTCAAATAAATAAATAAAATCTTTAAAAAAAAAAAAAAAGAAGTTCACTTGCTTTTTTGCATAGCTCTTAAAGGTTTGGTTTTCTTAGTGTCCTACTCTATGCCATCTTTCTTTTCACTCTCCCTGAGTCACTTCAACTGTTCCCAGAGCTCAGACCACCATTTATATACTACTTCTATTCTATATACTATATAGAATATACTATATATTCTATATACTTGGTGAATTTGACCTTTATATTGAATTTCCTACTGGACATTTTTAACCTGGATATCTCAGATATCTCAAACCCCTGTATATGTCCAAAATGAAATTTATTCCCCCCAAGAATTCTTTCCCAAGGATTTCCTTTCTCAGTGAATACTACGACTGACCATGCATTTATACAAGACAAAAATTTGGGATTCATCCTTAGCTCCTTCTTCACTCTCAGATCAAATCATCAATTCCTGTCAATTCTCCAAATCTGTCTACTCCTCTCCAAACCATCATGATTCCTACCCTCATTCTACCACCCTCCAACGTACTAAGGACCAACTAAATCCCTCTCAAAGAGATCACCTCCAAATCTGTAGCCAGTTGATTTCCTGGACTACAGTCCAGTCCAATTCATCATTTGATATTGCTATCTAAGTGAGTCTTTTAAGAAATATATATCATACCTTAACACTTTAAGATGATTTGCCCTTTCTCTCCTTTAAAGAAGTATAACTTAGCCCCTTGCATCCTCTCCATCCACATGTAAGGACATTCTACACTGTTTTAGACACTCTGGCCAGAATCTTTACTCAGACTCTGGTCTATTACTTTTTATTAGTATAGCTTTAGAGCAATTATATCAAATAGGACAAATTCTCCATCATTCCAGTTTTTCCCCCCAAATTAGCTATCCTCAATTATGTGTATTCTAAATGTCTGTATTCTTTTTTTTTTTTAAGATTTTATTTATTGGGGCGCCTGGGTGGCTCAGTGGGTTAAGCCTCTGCCTTCGGCTCAGGTCATGATCCTAGGGTCCTGGGATCGAGCCCCGCATCGGGCTCTCTGCTCAGTGGGGAGCCTGCTTCCTCTTCCTCTCTCTCTCCCTCTGCCTACTTGTGATTTCTGTCTATCAAATAAATAACTGTCTGCTCATATTTATTTGACACACAGACAGAGATCACAAGTAGGCAGAGGCAGGCAGAGAAAGAGGAGGAGGCAGGCTCCCCGCTGAGCAGAGAGCCTGATGCGGGGCTCGAACCCAGGACCCTGAGATCATGACCTGAGCCGAAGGCAGAGGCTTAACCCACTGAGCCACCCAGGTACCCCTCTATATGTCTGTATTCTTAATATTATATATATATAGTATATATATATATTTATCTAATATATAATTATATATAATAGTAATTTATATATATATATATATATATATATATATATATTCTCAACTGTATGTCCTTCCAGGTAAATTTTAGAATCACTTTGCCAAATTCCATCTACCATTCTCTAAAACCAATAAGTCAAGCAGAGAAAATCAATTGTCATATGGTTTCACTTACTTATGGAACATAAGGAATAACAAGGAGGACATTAGGAGAAGGAAAGGAAAAGGGAAGGGGGGGAAATCAGAGGGAGAGATGAACCATGAGAGACTGTGGACTCCGAGAAACAAACCAAGACTTATAGAGGGGAGGGGTGTCAGGGGATGGAGAAGCCTGGTGGTGGGTACTGAGGAGGGCACATATTGCATGGAGCACTGGGTGTTATATGTAAACAATGAATCGTGGAACACTACATCAAAAACTAATGATGTATTATTGTATGCTGACTAACATAACACAATAAAAAAATTAAAAATAATAAAAAATTAAAAACAAAACCAATAAATTCGAGTGACATTGACTATAGCAAAATCTATCTCTTGAGACATAGACTGTCTTTTAACCCAACATGAGAGTCATTTTTATGTTTCTGATTCAATTATTCTCTACACTGTAACTGCCTTCTCAAGACCCTTCCTCCTCTGTTTTTAATTCTGTCCTTTCATCCTGAAATGGGGAGAGATCTACTGTCTAAGAGGGGCTAGTGTTCACTGTTACCTCTCACCATCCACTTGTTCATAAACAACTTCTCCCTCCCTGAGAGTTCGGAGAGGTCTCAAAGATTTCCATTAGGAGAGTTCTGACTTGAAGGCAAGTTGGTAAGGTCCTTACTGCAGGTCAGCTGCATTAGAAGTGATACTTGCTTTTGGCCCAAATGAGTCAGATGTAATCTGCAATTTTTGGTTCAACTGTAGAACTTGAAAGACTGCACCACTCCTCATGCCCTTACTTTTGCTTTCTCTCACATATTTATAAGCCCCAGAATACAATTTACCATCCAAATTCCTCTCCGAACCACCACATCACATATTGGGAATTGTAGGCTGAACAAAGGTAAAGAGGAAAAATATGATGAGGCCAAACAACCAGCTCTTAAACTCCAGCTGGCTCAGACCACACTCTTGTGGTTTAGAGACATTTTAAATTTTTGTTAGTCCAGTGTTTCCCAGAGTGTAATACATTTGCCAGACAGCTGTAGGTGGGAAAATAATAATTTTGTTATTTTAGTAGTTGTATGTCATTTTAATTGTAGTATTTAAAAAATGATTCTCCATTTTGAAGTAATATAAAAATTTCCTTTCTGAATAAAATGAGAGTTCAAGATGAAGTAAAAATTTTACTTATTTTCTAAGGGGCCTTCCAGACTGTTCTAGGTCAGGAGTAGAATAATTTAGCCTAAGAATATGTATTTCATCCCATATCTGTTAATGATAAAAATAATAAAAACTGCCTCCAGAGTAGTGGAGATGCATGCTTAGCATAGCGCTGTTGTTAGGGTCGGTTTTGTATTTCACTGGTACTTAAGATGAACTTGGGAGGGACCACTTTGATGGAGTAGTAGCCATGATCTCCTTTCACTCCATCCAGATGCTAACTTTATCCCTTTCTTAAATCTTGACCAGGAAAAATCTAAATGTCTGTCCTTAGACAGTAAATAGGAAGTATTATGTACTTGACCATTGCTACAAGTAGTATAGTGAAGTGATTAAGAGAGCAAACTCTAAAGGCAGAGTGCCTAGGTCTGAATCCCAGCCCAGTGAATATTTGCTAAATGGCCTTGGGAAAATCAATCTCTGTGTGCCTCAGTTTCCTCATCTATAAAATGGGGATTCTGTAAAATTGGGATGTGATAGAAACTACTTCATTGGATTTTACAAGTATTAAATGAATTAATACATATAAAATCCTGAGAACAGTACCTCTTCTATAATAATTGTTCACATCTATTGAGTATTTTATACATATCAAGCACTATGAAAAATGTTTTATACATATTTCATACATTGAAAAGAACGTTTTTCCTATGTCCAAAATGTAGTTGAAGCTGATTTTAGAGAACCACATAAAAACATAAGAAATGGCCCACTTACTTTCTGTAAATGAAACTTACTTTTGCTTTAAAGCTGCTCTTAGAGCATCTTTCTGTCCCATGGTGTACCGAGAAATAAAGATGTCATTTGCTGCAAAATTAAAACATGAAACATACTTCAGATTCCTAAAAATTTGTTAAATTTTAGTAAGCTATCCCAAAACAGCTTTTTAAACTAAGAGAATGGTTAGGAATTCAGCAATAAGATTTCCCAATTTTAAAAAAATGCAAGGAACTGGGGCACCTGGGTGGCTTAGTAAGTTAAGCATCCAATTCTTGGTTTTGGCTCAGACCATGATCTCAATGTTGTTAGACTGAGCCCCGTGACAGGTTCTGCACTGGGCACAGAGCCTGCCTGAAGTTCTCACTCTCCCTCTGTCCCTTCCCCTTCTCCCCCTCTTATAAAAAAAAGTGCAAGGAACAAATTAAATGAACACATACTAATAGTAATAACCCTAGACAATAGGGGAAAAAATGTATCAAAAATACCTGGGGATCAATTGGAGACATTCTGCTCAAACTTGAAAGAGAAAACTGCTTAGATAAAAATAAAGCTAAATAGAAAAAAGTCACTAAGGGGCGCCTGGGTGGCTCAGTGGGTTAAAGCCTCTGCCTTCGGCTCAGGTCATGATCTCAGGGTCTTGGGATCAAGCCCTACATCAGGCTCTCTCCTCAGTGGGGAGCCTGCTTCCTCTCTGCCTGCCTCTCTGCCTACTTGTGATCTCTGTCTGTCAAATAAATAAAATCTTTAAAAGAAAAAAAGAAAAAAGTCACTAAATATTTCCTCAAAGCATATTTTTAACCTATTATCTTACAAAAGACTACTTAAAACTTGAATTCAGAGTTTATAAGTTTTTTAAATAAATACTTAACACCAAACTTATGGAACAGGTTAGTAATAATAAAATTACCTTTATGACTGTAAACCTTTTTCTGGATTTTAAAGATTCCATTAACAGCTTATTAAGAAGAAATAATGAAAATAATCAAAAAAATAATAAGTCTTTTTAATTAAGATCTTTTAAAAAAATCAATGAATGTTTTAAAACATAAAAATATAAAATCCTATCCTTACAAAGAAAATCCTGACACATAAAATGTAAATGAACCACAAAGGCATGCTAACTGAAATAAGACAATCATAAAATTAGACTTGGGGGGAAATGGAGAGTTAGTATTTGATGAGTACAGAGTTTTGACTGGAGAAGATGAAAAAAGTCTGGAAACGGATGGTGGTGATTACTACATAAGGGGAATATACCTAATGCTACAGAACTATACACTTAAAGTGATATATTTGATTGTGTATATTTCACCACAGTAAAAAAAAAAAAATCTACCTTTTTACCTTTTTGTTTGTTGCTCTCTTCCAGTTTCTCCAAAGGCAACCCTTGCACTGCAACATCCTTAGAAAAATCCTTCAGGATATGAAAGGAAAAATGAAAGGCTAGAAAACCTTTATGATTTATTACTTACCAAGTACTATTTACTAGCTAAGTGACAGGAGGGCAGGATCGTGTGTTTTTATACCCTCGATTCCCAGAACCACCACAATGCTTGGGTACCTCAAAGATACTCAAGGATTTGTTGAATGAGTAAGTAAAGCAAGCAATGTGGTCCTAAAATTCAGATTCATCTCAATTTGCCACGTCACGGAGTCATGTAACAATTAAGTTGCTACAGTTTAATGTGAAAATCTGATTCATTTTGAGTCAAATGGAGTGCATGAGGATGGCCAACACAAGGCACATCACAAATTAATCACTGTGTTCTTTATCCCTGAGCTCAAAATGTAGTTCTCAGAAGGCTTCTCCACAGGCAAACAGCTTTCTGTTCACATATGTAACCCTAGACTTCATTTCTTTTTTTTATTCATCTATTTTTTTAAAGATTTTATTTAGTTATTTGTCAGAGATAGTGAGCACAGGCAGACAGAGTGGCAGGCAGAGGCAGAGGGAGAAGCAGGCTCCCTGCTGAGCAAGGAGTCGGATGTGGGACTCGATCCCAGGACGCTGGGATCATGACCTGAGTGGAAGGCAGCCGCTTAACCAAATGAGCCACCCAGGCGTCCCTAGACTTCATTTCTAAGATTCTATTCAGTGCTAAGACATCTTGATGTTTTAAGTACTATGTTCATTCAACATTGCTCTTCCTGTTCCTTAGACACATCCATTTTTTTTTCCTGCTAAATCAGAAAAGGGTAAAGAGAAAATCATAAAAGGAAGGTGATCAGGCTATCTTCTGACAAGCAAGTGTTAACTTTCTAAAAACAGTCAATGAGACTAACAATATAATAGAATGCATTTGGGACGTTAATACAAAGACCTCCTACAAATGAGTAAGAAAAAGTACAGCATAGAAATATGTAAGTCACAAAAGAATAAAGATGGCAATATACATGGAAAAAATTTCCGCCTCAGTAATAATAAAATAAAGACAAAATAAAATGAGATGCTTTCTTTACCTATCAAAATGGCAAAGTTTTGTGGTTTTGTTTTTTGGGTTTTTTTGGGTTTTGGGGATTTGGGGGTTTTTTTGGTCTAATTCTAATGTCTCATATTGGTAAAGCTAGGAGAAAATAATACCACTAATTCTATTCATGATCTTGCTGAAGAACATATATTGATACAGTCTTTCCAGAGGTAATTTATATAATAGCAAATCCATCTGGGAAATTATTTAGAGAATGGAATTCAAATAGCATTAATCATTAAATAAGGCATACTCAAAAAAAAAAAAACAAAACACAAAAATACAACCCCAAAGGCTCAGAGGGACCAAGTACAGCACATAATTATACATTTTTATTGTGAATTTTTTGCAAAGTTGATAAGTAGACAGTTTTAATTTCATTCTTAGTTTACCAGCTTCAGTTTTCAAGATATTATATTATGAAATTCTCTTCTTTAAAGACTTGTTAAATTGACAATCTATAGTGATTAGTGGTCAAATCTAATTAGATTGCATGAACAAAATGTATTGATCATCAAATATTTTCAGCATTATAAAGCTCAAGATGAGAATTTCACGTTATTTCTTAAAGACCCCTCAAAAAAACCACACAAAAGACCTTACAATTGTTTGGATGACATATAATCATACCTCACTTTTAAAAAATGATGTTGTTACAATTTCTTTACCGTTACCTAACAGTATATTAAGTCTCTGGTCTAGAACCCCATTTCCTTAGGTAACAGCAGAGCTTGTTTTCAGTTCCAATATTGCTCTGTGTTGAACATCTTAGTAATGTGTATTTTTTATTTTATGCAGCATTTTTGTTTAATGTCTCAAATACTATTCAAGTCACAATTGGATATAAAACATTTCTCTTGGTAAGTGAAATTTAAGCAAAAGCAAGGCCTGTTGCTCATCAAACATAATTTAGGAACACATTACTCAACAATACTGAAAAGCTTAACATGAACATAATTAAGAATTCTTTTGCTTACCCTTTCTGGCCCAGTAGAATTTGCTAATGGAGGCTGCTGATAAGTTCTAGTCAAGTCTGATGAACCTAACAAAACAAAGGAATCAATTTTAGTGATTTTAAAACCAGAACCATATTTTTGGAAACCATATAGGCTTGACTCAAGAACTATAAACTCAATATTAACGCAAAACCCAAATTGGAAGCAATTTTTCATGCAAAGAACTTAAACTATAATTAAAATATATCCTGATGAAGGTTTTACAGCTGGTATTTTGGAAAATAAGGATCAGTACTGACAATCAAGTGAGATAAATGTTATAAAATATAGCATTACAATGTTGGATTTGAACATACTATGGGTAGAATTTGCCAGGAATAAAATATGTACATGATATAAAAGCAGGCCTATATTATGCCACACCTCCCCCAAAAGCAGCACTACAAATGCAATTTTTTGTTTTTGCACATATATTCATTAATTTGATCCTTATGATCATCAATGAAATGGGCAAAGCATATTTTTTTTCGTTTTCACGGGAGAGAAAGGTTAAGTGAGTTGGAACATGGAAGCCATCAAAAGGCAGAAGTTATGCTTTTCTACTATGCCAAACTGAGTGACACCATCCAAACAGAAGGTAGAGCATTTGGTAAAAACCTCTACTGATGAACAATAAACACATCACACTAGTTAAGTGCGTCCACCATAGATGTGAACAAGAACAATGTGCAAAAACCACACAAAGAATAAGCACAGAAGTGTTTCATTCATTCCACCTATTGGATATGTTTCAATTAGACGGATTGTACTAGCCATTTTCCCAGAGAGAGGGGTCAGCTTTCAAACATCTATTAAAACTAGATGTATTTTATGTTTGAGAATTTAAACATTAAAAATCCCCTAAATTTTGAAACGCAAAAAACGAAATGAAAATAAAGACTAAAGATTTACAAAAGTGAAAGCTATTCGGAGTCACATACCACGTAACGTTCCATTCAAGCTAGCCTCGGTTCTAACAGGAAGACGTTTATTTGCAGACAACGCTGGAGGAACACAGGGCAACTCATCTTTCAGCAAAGCCAAATTATCTCCCTGATTTGGAGAAACTACCTCACGAAGTCTCCTCGCTGGTATTTTAACCCTTTTTTTCTTTTCCGGGCTAAACTCAGAGCCTTTCATATTACTGGTAACAAAACTAGTCCCACAGTTCTGAAAAGAAGAATTTCTTCTGGGTCCATAAAACTTCAGAACAAAATTTTCACCGCTTTGAGGACTTGGGGGAGAAGGAACGAGGGAGGAGTATGATAAAGAAAATGTGAATTTCAAGTGACTTTAAAACATACAGTCATCAGCCTTTAAATAAAACAATGTCTAAACACTATCCGCAAAGCTAGAAATTTCAATTTGGTATTTAACCCAGGATTAGAGACAATAGAACATCATATTTACCCATTAATCCCACTCAGTCCATTAATGCACACGCCCGTGAATCTGAGAGTGGGGATGACAAGAGAATGGCCGCATGAGCAATAATAACCAAACAACAGAGAGCACTTCCAAAGCCAAGAGCGGGCAGTGCAAAACCAAACAGATGTGGAGGCGAGGTTAACATCTGTTGAGAAGCGGGAGTCAAGCACGTAAAACTGAAATGCTTTTTCTTAAAAAAAAAAAAAAAAGCTTAATAACTTTTGAGAATTTATTAATAACTAGAACAGTTATTAATAACGATAAGTTTAATAACTTTCTTCAGCCAAAGAGTCTTACACACCCCTCCAGATGCAAACATCGGACACCTAAATTCACCCCTCTGCGTCTCCGGAACGCTCGACAACCCGGCAGTCACAGGTGTAATCTGACAACAGCTTCAGTTGCCCGCGAGTCAACACCCACTTCTCTTTAAGTCGGCCCTTGAGACACAACACGCATGCGCGCCAAGAAAATCATCCAAAACACCCAACCAAAAAGCTGACCGCCCTCTGGTGTACCTCCATTTTTTTCCGGGTGGAAACAAACTTCCAACGTAAAAGATTTAAAAGGTGCAGATTTGATTTTATTTTTTTAAAGCAGTACACTGCCCCACCAGACTTAAGCACTGAATAAAACTGGAGGTTCTCATCGGAGACCCGCACAGGTCCCGGCTTAACTGACAATAGAACTCTTGTTCACTAGGGACTGTTTACAGTGCAGCTCCTGGAGACCGTTAGGGACCTGGGATTAAGTAAATTAGTTTTACAAACACTCTCGACAGATTCGGGTAGTTGATGGTGTGGAAATCAGGAATAGAAAGCACTGAGTATGTATACAATTACAAAACTTAATCCTTAGAGAATTGTAGAATTCACTGGAGATAGCGGCTTTTCCTCCAGAGTTCCCTGCTTTGTAACGAATCCGCGTCTTAAAGTCTAAGGGCTATTTGACATCGCCTCTCCCACGTGTTCTCTCCCATCCAGCGACTGCGGCGCCCTCCCTGACCCAGACCCACCGCCCCTAGAATCGACTGGCAGCGCAGCCCCCCAACCTCGCACTGGTGTCGGATGCGAGAGCCTGTGCTCAAGTATGGTCTCTTTTCAATGCCCTTAGAATCTCGGGTTCCCAGGCGGAGGGCACCAGGCTACGCTCGGGAAGGTGGCGGGATCTCTGGCGGAGGCCGCCGCGTGTACGTGGGACTTGGCGGGGGGGGGGGGGGGGGGGTGTGTGCGGAGACTGGCAGGGCGTCCTCAGAGTGGGTTTGGGAGCTGCCCAGGGACCGTATCACTGGGGCGAGGGGCGGAATTTGAAGCTCTGAGCTACCCCCAATCCGGGTTTCGGGAGTCGGCGTCTTGTGTTTAAAGCATCCACGCAGTGACCTTGAGCTGACGGACAGGAGACCCTCCTTTAACTGAAAAATCTCTAGACAGAATACCATGATCCCGCACCACTTACCTGGTTCGCTAATTTTTGAGGACGCACTATTTAGACGTTTCCCTTTACCCATTACGAAAGGTTTTTTAAAAATTAAAGCAAAAAAATGTAATCTGGGTAAAAGTTAAATAACAGTTTATTTCTGCATCTCATCTATTTTCATAGAAAAAAAAAATCTTAGAATTAAAAGGGACCTTAGGGGCTCAGCTTTGGAGAACCTTTTGAATATTCTTGATACATTTCTGTAATTATTTGTCATTATTTCTTAAGCCAGTTACATTTCTCTCTCTGTTATGGGGCTCTTAGGTGCCTGTTTGTTCACAATTTGTTTTATAATGTAGGTGAATTAAAAGATAACAATATCAGACTTTGAAGATGACTTAACTCCCTTATTTTGTAGCTGAAACTTAAATATGAAAGAAAAAGTGACCTTCCCTCTGTAGTCTCTAAGATGTGAGGGTAGGCAAAGAAGCGTATTAAAATGACTTGAATAAATTATTTGATTTGGATCTTACAAACCCCTTTCATATCACACTTGGGGTTAAAATCCAAGTAATCTCACCGCCATCTAGTCCAGTGCTCAGAGGCTCACCTTTCAGGCCTGGAAGCCATGCTTTAAATCCCAAAGCAATAATCTTTCAAAAGTATTTTTTGCCAGGTTAGTAGTTAGCTGAGTTGGGGTTGCCAGTTAATCAGACATAACTTACTAAACCTGCTGCAACTCTAAACCAAAGGGATATGTGGCAGAGCCCTATTTTTGTATTGATCAGACAAGTTCAGATCAATTTAGACATCAACTATCAAAGACAATGATAGTGCTGAAACAAAAAATATGGCTCACAAAATTTTCTTACCCTTCTTTTGTGTTGTTGTTAACATCTTTATTTACTTCCTCTTTGCCACTCTCATATCTCCATACATACATATGTAAATAGATACACTTTTTTTTTTTTGCTGACAGGTTTGCAAGTAAGTTTCAGACATGACCTTTAGCCCTAATTTCTTCACCATGTATCTCCTTAAGACTAGTCTATTACATAGCTGCAATAAGATTATCACACCTAATAAGGTAACTTTCAGATTTCTCCAGTTATCCCAAAAATGTCTTATTTTTAACTCAGAAGTTTTTTTTGTTTTTTTTTTATTCAAGGTCCAAAGTTCACATTGTTTGGTTGTCATGACTCTTTAGTCACTGAATCTACAACAGCCTTCTACCCCCTTTTCTTTATGACTTTAACTTTTTTTTTAACTTTTTATTTATTTATTTGACAGAAATCACAAATAGGCAGAGAGAGGGGGCGGGGAAGCAGGCTCCCCGCTGAGCAGAGAGTCCTAAGACAGACGCAGGGTTCGATGCCAGGATCGTGGGATCATGACCCAAGCTGAAGGCAGAGGCTTTTAACCCACTGAGCCACCCAGGCGCCCCATGACTAACTTTTTAAAAAGACTAGTATAGTTGTCTTACAAATTGTCCCACACTGTGGATTTTTCTAGTTATTCCCTCAGGATCAGAATCAGATCAAACATTTTTGGCAAGAATACTACATAGTCAATACTGTATCTTTACTGGTTATTGTGGGGACTGCCAGATATTTCCAATGTAAAGGGACTGTTTCCTTTGGTGATAAGTAACCTATGGAGATACTTTGCGACCATGGATATATCCTGTTCCCCAACTACCTTTCACCCAGTAGTTTATCATTCATTCATGATCCTTGCCTGAATCACAAGACTGCCAATTTTCAGTACCAGTCATGCAGAGACTAGAGTCAGTTGTTGTGATAATGGCCCAGGACATCAGAAGAATCACTTATTGTAGACTAAGTTTGAACAGAATTAGAAATTTGGCTTCAGACATGGTACAAATCTGCATATGATCCAAAAAAGAAATAGAGGACATCTCCCCTGTGACATCCTAGTCCTTTGGTTTTGTTTTGTTTTTAGAGTGTTTACCTGAACATACGACCTGGAAAGATTGGGATGTTAAGTACTTATTAATACATATAACACATATGCTAAGGAATTGTAACCTGAGAATAGATTGAGGAAACTAATTTCACTTATTGAAAACAATTTAGCCAACAAAAGTTTAGATTTCATCAGACTTAAAGCTTGAAGAGGCCTCAGCAGTCATTGTAATCCCCTCATTTTTCAGGTAAGAAATCAGTCATCGGAGACATTCAAGCAAAGGTTGGACAACTAATTTTCCGAACAAAAGGAAACTCATGCATCAGAAAAGGTTTGAATTGATTGCTGATAAGATTTCTCCTTACTCTTTTTTTTTTAAGGTTTTATTTATTTATTTGACAGAGATCACAAGTAGGCAGAGAGAGAGGAGGAAGCAGGCTCCCTGCTGAGCAGAGAGCCCGATGTGGGGCTTGATCCCAAAACCCTGGGATCATGACCTGAGCCAAAGGCAGGGGCTTAACCCACTGAGCCACCCAGGTGTCCTGATTTTTCTTTACTCCTTTTTTTTTTTTTAAAGATTTTATTTATTTATTTGTTAGAGAGAGAGAGAGCACGAGCACAGGCAGACAGAGTGGCAGGCAGAGGCAAAGGCAGAAGCAGGCTCCCCGCTAAGCAAGGAGCTGGATGTGTGACTCGATCCCAGCGCGCTGGGATCATGACCTGAGCCGAAGGCAGCCGCTTAACCAACCGAGCCACCCAAGCGTCCCTTCTCTTTACTCTTAAGTTCCCTAGTTTTATTATATATTTTGTGTGACAGAAAAATAACTTAGCATTGTTATCATCATTCCCAAGACCTAAGCCAGAGATTCTAGAAACCTTCTTATCCCTTCCTTCCCTCTGCAGGTTTCACGGATATAACCATAAGGTAATCTCTGATAGGATATTTGCTTCCATAGTAACAAACATTTGCTGTAATAACTGAAAACTAGGACTGATTCAAAGAAGCCACATTGCTTCTACCTGTTTTCACCATCAGTTGGTTTGTGTGGCTGTTGGACTTTTGTCAGTCAGCACAGTTTAGTATTAAATAACTAAAATAGAATGCCTCAAGACTTGGAAGACCCTCAACTAGCAACTAAAAATGAAAAGCATTCCCTCACTCATCTCCAGTATTTTCTAGGGACAAGTACTTATAATTAAGTATACCATAATCTTGATATTGTCGACTGCAGAGAAGAGTTTTGGAGACCTAGGCCCGCTTGAGAAAACTGTTAGCTCTTACTTGAGTTACAGGTCTGGGAAGGTAATTGAAAAAATACATATATATAATTGAATGGCTAGAGAAAAGAAAATCATAATGTTAACATAGGGTTATTGAATAGAATTATTTCTCTTTTATTTTCCAATCCTAAAAAAATAGATTACTCATAATATAAACTTTAAAGGAAGAGATATATACTGTTAATAACTGTATATTAAAAATAATACTGAGAAAATAATTTTTATTTTTTAGAGATTTTATTTATCCTTTTATTTGAGAGAGAGGGAGAGCATGCACGCAAGCGGGGGTAGAGGCAGAGGGAGAGAATCTGAAGCAGACTCCACGCTCAGCATGGAGCCAGATATGGGGCTCGATATCATGACCCCAAGATAACAACCTGAGCCAAAACCAAGAGTCCCAACACTTAACTGACTGAGCCACCCAGGCGCCCCTCCAAGAAAATAATTTTTAAATAAAATTCATACCAAAGGGGTGCCTGGGTGGCTCAGTGGGTTAAAGCCTCTGCCTTCGGCTCAGGTCATGGTCCCGGGGTCCTGGGATCAAGCCCTGCATCAGGCTCTTTGCGCTGCATGGGGCCTGCTTCCTCCTCTCTCTCTGCCTGCCTCTCTGCCTGCTTGTGATCTCTGTCAAATAAATAAAATCTTAAAAAAAAAAAAAAAATTCATACCAAGAACATTTAGAGCACTCCTCATCTATGTGTTGTCAAAGACTTCCCAATAACAACCATCGTTTGTCACCATGAATTGTATACCGAGGGGCAAGTTGGGTAGAGTCAACACAGTTTTACCAGTCTCTGGAACTTAACATTTAAAGATATCATACCTTTCACCTTTCTGAAGTCATATATGATTTTTAACCTGAAGAAATAAAAGGATAGGAATAGGAAAAAGAATGGGATTTTGACATCACAATCAGTGAATATGCAAATTTCTAAGGTTCTTATAAGTAAGAAAATCAAATCTGTTTTTGTTTTTGGTGTGAGATGTAGAAACACCAGTGTCCTGAAGTACAGTGAATATGCTATACAGTTCAATTCAAAAGGTTCATGATCTTATGGATGAACTTCTGTCATTTCACTTAGAGGCCTATTGTTCTGTAATGCATGTTTTATTGCCCTTGTATTTATTTTATTTTTACTTATTTAGATTCAGCTAATTAACATATAATGTATTATTTGTTTCAGGGGTACAGGACTCTGATTCATCACTCTTATATAATACCCAGTGCTCATTACAACACATACCCTCCCCAATGTCCGTCACCTAGTTACCCCATCCCTCCACCCTCCTTCCCCCTAGCAACCCTCAGTTTGTTTCCTATGATTAAGAGTCTCCTATGGTTTATCTCCACCTCTGGTCTTGTCTTGTTTTTTTCCCTCTCTTCCTCTCTGATCCTCTGCCTTGTTTCTTAAATTCCGGTGAGATCATATGATAATTGCCTTTCTCTAATTGACTTATTTTGCTTAGCATAATACCCTCTAGTTCCACCCACATCGTTGCAAATGGCAAGATTTCATTTCTTTTGATGGCCACATAGTATTCCATTGTGTATATATATACACCACATCTTATTCACTCATCTGTTGATGGACATCTAGGCTGTTTCCATAGCTTAGCTATGTCGACATTGCTGCTATAAACATTGGAGTGCAGGTGCCCCTTCGGACCACTACATTTGTATCTCTAGGGTAATTGCCCTTATATTATATATTTTTAAGTTCCCACAAAACAAGTGTTTCATTTAACACCTATTTTCACAAAAGTTATCTTACCAGTTCTTGGATCTTTTCAGGCTGTTTTCTGAGTGAGAAGCCAAAAGAACTCTAGTTCTGAGCATTTGCTAAAACTTAGTACACTGCCCACTGAATCATACTCTTTGGCAGGGATTAGACAGCTGGACAACTTCATTTTTCTTAATATTAAACTTTTTGAGGTTGTTATAGATTCCATCCAGTTGTAGGGGAAAATGCAGACACATTTTGTGCCCTTTACCCGGTTTTCCACAATGGTAACATATTACAAAACATCACGTGGTATCACAACCTAGATGTTGATGATACAGTCAAGATATAGAATGTGTCCATTACAAAAGTCTTTCATTTTGCCTTTTTACAGTAATACTCCCTTCCCTCCTACCTATATCTATCCCCTCCTTAACCCCTGGCAATCACTAATATTCTCCATTTCTTTAATTTTGTCCATTTCATGAATATTAATGTAAATTATATAGTGTATAACCTTTTGGGATTGGCTTTTTTTCACTCAGCATAATTCTCTAGAGATTTATCCAATTTTTGTGCGTTAGTAACTCATTCCTTTTTATTGCTGAGTAGTAATTCCATGGTACTGGTGTACCAGTTTAACCATTCACCTACTGAAGAACATTTGGGTTGCTTCCAGTTTTTGACTGTTACAAAGAAAGTTTCCATATAAATTCAGGTACAGGATTTTGTGTGACCATGGGTTTTCATTTCTCTGTGATAAATGCCAAGGAATACAGTTACTGGGTCATATGGTAGTTATGATTTAATTTTCTAAGACACTGCCTAACTGTTTGCTGGAATAGGAATTACTACTAGGAATATCTGAGTTTTTCCACATACTCACTCACCAGCATATGGTGTTGTCACTATAAATTGTAATTTTATGTTTTACATTTAAGTTTGTGATCCATTTTGAGTTAATTTTTATATAAGTTATATATAAATGAGAGACTTAGTTTGAGGTTAAATTTTTTCTTTTGGATGTATATAGTTCTAGTACCAGTTGTTGAAAAGACTATATCCTTCACTTCATTGCTTTTGCCCCTTTACTAAAAATCAGTTGGGCATATTTGTGTGACTCTAATTCTGGGCTCTTTGTTCTCTTCTGTTGATCTGTGTGTCTGCTACTCCACCCATAACACATGATACTGATTACCGTAGCTGTGTAATAAGTCTTAAAATCAGGTAGATGTATATCTCCCATTTTGTTATTTTTCTTTTTAATTTAGCTGTTTTAGTCTCTTTGCTTTCTAATATAAATTTCAAAATAATCTCGTCTATATTTACAAGAAACCTTCCTGGGACCTTGATAGGAATTGCATTAAGCCTGTCTATGTTAATTTTAGGGAAATGGACATCTATACTGTGTTGAATTTTCCAATCCATGAACACAATCTGTCTCTCCATTTATTTAGGTCTTTGATTTTTTTTATCAATATTTTGTAGTTCTCAGCAAACAAGTCTTGTACATGCTTTGTTTGGTTTACCCCTAAATTTTTCTTAAGTGATTGGGTGTTCTTTTTTAAATTTTTTATTAACATATAATGTATTATTAGCTTGAAGGGTACAGGCCTGTTTCTTAAGTGATTGTTAATTGTGTACTTTTCATTGTCCGGGTGTTCACTGCCAAGTATATAGAGATAGAAATTGATTTTTTGCATGTTTATCTTGTATCCTGTGACTTTCCTGAACTTACTAGTTCTAAGTTTATTTGTAGATCCCTTGGGATTTTCTTTTTCATAATTATGTCATCTGCAAAGAGAAACAATTTTATTTTCTTCTATAACAGTCTGTATGTCTTACTTCCTTTTCTTGCTTTACTGCACTAGGTAGAAATTCAGCAGTATATTAAGAGTGGTAAGAGCAGATACCCTGCCTTGCTCACAGTCTTAGGGGAAAATATTTAGTCTTTCACCATTAATTACAGTTTTTTGTAGATGCTCATTATCAAGTTGAAGTTCTCATTTCTTTAGAGAGTTCTTATCATGAATGGGTGTTGAATTTGTCATATGCTCTTTTTGCATCAATTGATAGGATCTCATGATTTTTCTCCAAATACTGAACCAGTCTTGCAGCTCTGGAGTAAACTCCACTTATTTAATGTGTATAATTATTTTTATATATTGCTGAATTACATTTGTTATTATTTTATCAAGGATATTTATGTCTGTTTTATGAGGATATTTTTCTGTAATTTTCTTTTGTGTACTATGCTTTTGATATTTAGCTAAGAAATTCATGAATAAGTTGTTAGATATCTATATATGGAGTTGTGCTATTATCCTTTTGATGTCTGCAGGGTCTATGGTAATATATCCTGTTTCATTCCTTATAATGATAATGTGATTTCTAGCTAGAAATAGATAATGTGGTTTCTTGCTAGAAGTTTGTCTGTTATAATCTTTTCAAAGAACCAGCTCATTTTATTGACTCTTGTTGCACTTGTTTTCATTTTCATTAACTTCTGCTCTTTATTATTTCCTTCCTTCTACATGCTTTGGGTTTATTCTGTTCTTTTTCTAGGTTCTTTTTTTTTTTTTTTTAAGATTTTATTTATTTGTTTGACAGAGATCACAAGTAGGCAGAGAGGCAGGCAGAGAGAGAGGAGGAAGCAGGCTCCCCACTGAGCAGAGAGCCCGATGCGGGGCTCCATCCCAGGACCCTGAGATCATGACCTGAGCCAGAGGCAGAGGCTTCAACCCACTGAGCCACCCAGGCACCCCCTTTTTTCTAGGTTCTTGAATTGAAAGTTTAGATTGTGGATTTGAGACCTTTACTTTTCTCAATTATATGCATTTATTTGTCAGTTTTCCTCTTGGCTCAGATTAAGCTATGTCTCACAAATTTTGATGTGTTGTATTTGCAGTCTCATTCAGTTCAATGATTTTTTTTTTCTTTGAGATTTCCTCTTTGACCCATGGATTATTTAGAAGTAGTATATTTCCCAAATGTTTGGAGATTTTCCTGTTATCTTTTCATTACTGATTTCCATTTTGATTCTGTTGTGATCAGAGAAGACATTCTGTATAATTTCAATTCTTTTAAATTTGTTGAGTCTAGTTTTATGGCCCAGGATATATGGCTTATCCAGGTCTGTGCTCCATGGGCACTTAATAAAAATATGTATTCTGTCCTGTTAGGTAAAATGTTTTATAAGTGTGGATTGTGGGTTGATATATCCTTATAAATTTTCTATATTCCTGTAAATTTTCTGTCTAGTTCTGTTGATTGTTGAAAGAGGAAAGTTGAAGTCCCCAACTATATCCATCTCTTTTTCCTTTAAGTTTTACTCTGTAATTTGCCACTCTCTTGTTTGGTGCATACACATTTAGGATTGCTCTGTTTTCTTGGTAGATTAATCCGTAAAGTCCCTTTCTGTCTTGTAATTTCCTTTGCTCTGATGTCTACTTTGTCTGATATTAATATATCCACTATTTTCTTTTGATTGTTTGCATGACAGATTTTTTTTCTTTTTATTTTCAACCTGTATCATTATATTTGAAGTAAATTTCTTAGAAACAGCATATAGTTGGCAATGTTTTTTAATCCATTCTACCAGTCTCTTTTAAATGATTATTGAGACCACTTATATTAGTGTAATTGTTTGTTAGGGCTTAAAATTTTTTTTACGATTTTATATATTTATGAGAGAGATAGTGAGCACACGAGCAGCGGGGAGAAGGAGAGGGAGAAGCAGGCACCCCACTGAGCAGGGAGCCCAGTGTGGGGCTTGATCCCAGGACCCCGAGATCATGACCTGAGCCGAAGGCAGGCACTCAACTAACGAGGCACCCAGGCACCCCAGGGGTTAAGTTTGCTATTTTTTAATTTTCTGTTCTGTTTTTCTCTTTTTCTTGCCTTCCTATGGATTACATGATTATATGCTGATGTTTCATTTTGATTTATCTATATTTTTGAGTATATCTCCTTATATATCCTTTTTAATGATTGCTCTAGGTATTACATGATATTTACATATCTGATTACAATCTAATGGTGTCAGCACCAGATTCAGTAATACACTTACTTTCCTTTGCCTTTACCATATTTATTAATATACATTTAAATTGACATTACACAGTTTTATAATTTTTGCTTCAGCTGTCAAACAATTTAGGACACTTAAGAAGAAAAGTGTATTGTATTTATTCATATTTGTTATTACTCTGGTTTTCCTCCTTCTTGATGTTCTAAGTCTCCTATTATCGTTTTTCTTTCTGTTTAGAACTTAATTCTTCTTTAAGGATAGGTCAGGTGACAACAAACTCTAGTTTCCTCCATTTGAAAATGTCTTGATTTCCCCTTCATTCCTGAAGTGTATTTTTTCTAGATACAGGCACTGGGTTGACTGATGTCATCCTAATTGTTTTCCCCTATAGGTAAGATGTTACTTTTTCACTTGCTACCTTCAAAAATTTTTGTCTTTAGTTTTTTAGATGCTTGGCTGTGCTGTATGTTGATATAGATTCCTTTGTGTTTATACTCTTTGGCATTCATTCAGCTTCTCTTGGATCTATATAAATTTATCTTTTTGGCCAAATTTGGGAAGTTTTTAGCCATCATTTCTTCTAGTACTTTTACATCCCTGCTCTTTTCTCCTCTTCTTCCAGAACTCTGTTGAAACAACTGTTTGATCTTTTGTTACATTCATATAGGTTCCTGGTACTCTGTTCATTTTTTTTTCATTATATATTTCTGTTATTCAGATTAGTTAATTCTGTTTTCTGTCCTCTGGTTTGCTGACTGCTTCCTCTGTCCGTCATTCTGCTATTGATTACATCTGTTCAGTTTGTTTTGGTTATTTTTCACTTCTTAAGATTTCCATTTGGTTCTTGTAATATCTTGTTTATTTCAGGCATATTCATAATTTCTCATCACAGTATTTTTTATAATAACCATTTTAAAATTATTGTCAGATAATTCTAAATCTGTCAACTCAATATTGGATATATATAGTCTTTTTTTCATTCAGTTTGAGATTTTCTTAGTTTATGGTATGATGACCAATTTTTTTATGTAACTTAGACATTTTGCAAATTGTATTATGAGGCTCTAGATCTTGGTAAACCTTCTTCTCTAGCCGGCTCCTTTTGCCACTGCTCCATTAGCAGATGTAGGGGAGGGGGCATGCTGCCTCATTACTACTAGATGTAGGATAGAAGTGCAGGGGCCCTGACTCTGTCACTTAAGGTGTATGGAGGTGGTGTGCTTCTCGGTTCTGCTGGGCAAGAGTAGGAGTTATGGCTCTCCAGCAGGCCTCCACTGGTATCGCCTTGGCTGGGAGGGACTGGAGTGCCTCATTACTGCTCCCCACATGGTCTCCACTGACACTGGAAGAGGGTACAATGAGCTAATTACCATGGGACAGTAATGCAAGCCTTGATTCTCAAAGAGGGCTCCTTTGATACAGCCCAGAGGGAAGAGAGAAGGGTACCTCATTACTGTCTTTGAGGTAGAAGTCCAGGCTCCTCATGTTGTTTCCACTGACATTTGTTGGGGATGGGGGAGCCCTCATTAAAGCCCAGTAAGGATGAAAGTCCTTGTTTCCTAATCTCCCTTCTATGAAGTTTGGGGGACTTAGTGCCTCATTACAGCTTAGTGAGGGTAGAAATCTAGGCACCTCAATTGGCTTGTGATGTGGTGGATGGGGGATGAAAGCCACAGTGTTTTTGTTTGCCTGGAGTATATAGATAACTATATACTGTGTTTAAAAGTTTATTATCTTACAGGCTTCCCTTTCCCTAGGCTAAAGCTAGGGCCAGCTTTGGGGAGATGGGGGGTTTTGACTGTGCCCGTTGGCATTTGCAGATTGCTGGCTTCTTCAGCTCCAACTCTGTGATATAGGAGACCAAAAAGAGAGAAAGTGAAATTCCCCACTCTTTTGTTTCTCAGGTCCCAAAGGCCCTGGCCAATATACTTTCTTTTCTCCGCCTTTTAGAATCTTGTGTTTGTTTTATAGGTCATGTCTAGGGTTTTTAGTTGTACTTAGTTTGAAGAATAGGGAAAAACACATCTCTTGCTCCATCCTTCCAGAAGCACAAGTCCTAAACTGTATTGTATAATATAGACTCTTCTGCCTCTTTGACTGGTTGTTTGTTTGTTTGTTTGTTTGTTTTTTAAGATTTTATTTATTTGACAGAGATCACAAATAAGCAGAGAGGCAGGCAGAGAGAGCGGGGGGAAGCGGGATGCTTGCCAAGCAGAGAACCCAATGCGGGGCTCGATCCCAGGACCCTGAGATCATGACCTGAGCTGAAGGCAGAGGCTTTAACCCACTGAGCCACCCAGGCGTCCCTGGTTGGTGCTATTTTATAACAGCAGAGCAATACGTGAAAAATTGTGACCTTTGGTTAACTGTCGGTATTTTTCAGGTATTTTATATGGTAAAAACATAGGCAGTTGACCCTTGAACAATAGCACAGGTTTGAACTACATTGGCCCACTTATATGCAGATTTTTTATAGTACTTTACTATTAATGTCTTTACTATTAATTATAGTACTTTATTCTTCTTTTTTTTTTGAGAGAGAGAGAGAGTACATGTGTTGGGGTGGGCCAGGGAGGGGTAGAGGGAGAGAGAATCTTAAGCAGACTCCCTGCTGAGCATGGAGCTCCATGTAGGGCTTGATCCCACAATGCCATGAGATCATGATCTGAGCCAGAATCACAAGTCTGAGCTTAATGGACTGAGCCATGCAGGTGTTCCATGTGGATGATATTTATTAACAATTAATAGAAACTTTGTATTTATGTAGAGATAGTAAAAGGATCATTATTATCACAGGTCAAAGTTACATTAGCAACCAGTGGAGTAGTTAAGATTAAGTACTTGCAGGAAGACACCAGAGATCTCTTGGTTTCCTTTAAAACTCTACTAGGAACGAGGCTTTAACAAGTAACCTTGCAAGGTAACAGAGCAGGCTGTTTTAAAACTGGAGATTTGGATAGCAGGGGCTTTTGGGTCCCATAGCCAGCATTAAAAAATCTAATTCTGTAAACAGTAGGGTTCTTCATTGCCATTAAGGACCTGGGGATTGTGGAGGGAGGGGGATATAATTATATACTCCATTAGAAATTTATAAAATGAGAACAGTAATTTCAGGTAAACTTTGTTTCAGTTCTTTTCATAAACTATTCTTGTTTTAATTACCTAACTCTTTAGCTAGCCTAAAAATATTTGTTCACAGACTGACAAACTTTTTCTTAATCTTTAAATCAGGTGACTAATAAACATACCTTTAGAATATGGCTGCACAAATACCAGAATCTGATCAGATAAAACAGGTAAGGTATTACAATTAACAAAAAAGAATTTTGCAAAAATTTAAGGCATAACTGGGTGCAACCATGTTAGTCAGTGATCTCACAAAATAACTTCATATTTCATTTCTAGAAATGGATTTTAAATGATATGAAACATTTATTTTTCAAATAATTTGACAGATATCCAGGAACAAATAAATATTCAACTAGAAAACTGGACTATCTTTTGGTAGATCATACCATACATTGTCTATTTATGCCCATTTAAGTTAGTGAAAGAACTGTTGATGTCAAGTATTACAGGGTATTTTCCTCAAATATAAAACACCAGTAATTGAAGTTTCAAAACATGTTTGTTTTAAAAAAATGAATATTAAAAAATGTTCTGATTTATTTGTAGTTTAAGGAGTTTCTTGGAACCTACAATAAACTTACAGAAACCTGCTTTTTGGATTGTGTTAAAGACTTCACAACAAGAGAAGTAAAACCTGAAGAGGTATGAAAAATGTGCCCAGCCCACTAAAAATTATCTAAGCTTGTCATAGAAAATAGAAATGAGATGCCTCTAACCATTTCCCTTGTTCTCAGTTACTACAGGAATTTGGGTTACTTAATATGTTCCATTGCTCAGAGGAACTGAAGCAGTCAAGGACCCAGGGCATTGAATTTAATGATCCCAAATTTAATATGATAGTCTGTCATATATATATATACATACATACACACTGTAGCATGGCAGATTTTTTTTTAATTTTTTAAAAGATTTTATTTATTTATTTTACAGAGAGAGAACAAGCAGAGGGAGAGGGAAAAGCAGTCTCCTTACTGAACAGGGAGCCCAATGTGGGGCTCGATCCCAGGAAGCTGGGATCATGACCTGAGCCAAAGGCAGACACTTAACGGACTAAGCCACCCAGGCGCCTCCCCACCTTTTTTTTTTTTTTTTTTTAAGAAGATGCCTAGGGCTTGCTGAGTTACTGTTCTGTAGCAGATTCTTACTTACTAGCTTTCAGTCAAGATAGCCTGGCTAGAGAATCTTGATACGGCTCTTCTGTCTGACCCTGACAACTCTAGTTAATTTTGGAAAAAGTGGAGCTATAGGTGGACTCCGTAAACTCAATCTTATGAGAAATCTTAATTTTTAATATCCTCATCAAAACATTTATATATTGGCTAAAAGTGACATAAACTTTCTCCAGTGTCAGATGTTAATCACCATTCATGCCAAGAACATATAATCAGCAATCAACAAGTCCTTGTTAATAAGTGACAAAGCTTAAAATATTCTTGTTAAAGTATAATATTCTCATTAAAGTATAATTCTCATTAAAAAGAAATGTTGAAATTTAAGAATGTGCAGAATGGAGTTTCTCATTTAAAAGGAAAAGACTTACTCCTACGTTTTAACAATCAGAATGAGGGATAAAAAAAAAGAATGAGGGATGGAAAAAGCAGGGACATACCATTGTTTTTAGTGCTTACAAACTGATAGACATTCAGTATATATTAATTCTTGTAAATGGATGAAACTAACAATTGAAAGTTATGATCACTTGCTACTCATTCATACCATTTAGTTCTTATATATTCGAAGAAAAGAAAAGTACCCAGTAGTTGTTCATTTAGAATACGTGCACTTTTTAAAAATTAACATTTCTGTGTTGCCTCTTGGATCTTCTCTATTTCTAGACTACCTGTTCCGAACATTGCTTACAGAAATATTTAAAAATGACACAGAGAATATCCATGAGATTTCAGGAGTATCATATTCAGCAGAATGAAGCCCTGGCAGCCAAAGCAGGACTTCTTGGCCAACCACGATAGAGAAGTCCTGATGGATGGACTTTTGATGAAAGATTGGCAGCAGCAGTTGTGATGGAAATGAGGATTCATCTTAATAGAATCCTGGGAAAGCTGTAGCCACCCTATTAAACTGTCAGTCAAGTGGAAACAACTGGAGAAACAAAATTGCTCTTTACTGGAAATAATCAAAATAGAAGGTCTTATTGTTCAATGAAAATAATAAGATGCAACATTTGTTGAGGCCTTAAGATTCAGCAGCTTGGTAATTTCATTAGAAAAATAAACCATTGTTTCTTCAATTGTGACTGTTAATTTTAAAGCAAAATATGTATTCAATCATGTATGAGATAGAAACAGTTTTTTATTACTAAAAGTAAAATAAATGGAAATATCACTGAACAGTTGTTTATACTATATATATAGTACCATAGTATTCTGACTGGACTGTGGGTACGTTGAAATGTTTTTCAATCACGGTCATCCTCCAAGTATTCTTGTTCATTCATGTCTGCCTCAAATTGCTGGTAAATACATAAAATAGTTACTTGCTAATCATTTCAACACACGATCATTTCTTGCCTCCTTTATTGTGTCAGGGTGGACATTATACATTCGTATCCTAGCCATATTTTTCATATGTGTACAGGAAACATCCCATCTGAGACTACCTTGGGAATGTGTAAGAGTTGACTAATATGCTGTAATGGAGACTGTTTTGTGTTTTGTTCAAAAGCTGAGTCCAACATGAATGATTCTGAGTCAGTCCAACATTATACAGTGTATTCTCAGCCATGACATGTGATCAGTGCAATAAAAAGTGAACCGAAGTTAAAGTAGTATCTTATGGCAAAATGAATCCTAAAACAAATCCAAGCATCTGCAGGAAATTCTAGTTGATGCATAAATATACCAAGAAATTTGGTAAAGGTTAAGTAGACTAATACCCACTAGTAAATTGGCTTATGAGTGGATTTTATTTGGTACCAATCTAAACTTGCACTTAAGAGAACACTAATTTAAATTAGCCTATATGTTTCCATTACCAAAGTGATTTTTATGTTTTGTCATATTTGAAGACAAAAGTATTATTCTGCTTTGATAAATTAATGGTTTTCTGAATTACATCTTGTTTTTAAGCTATTGCATCATTTAACTAACATACCATTTAACTTACAGGTCTCTGTTGACACTGCAGTCAGTAATCATTGGGTCTTTAAAGGTACAAAGACAAAATACTAACAGTGCTACCTTTAAAGTTGAAATGTTGAAACATCTATAAGACTCAAAATAAACAACCCACTGTAGTTAAAGGAACATGAAAAAATAAGCTTGTTTCATCATAAGGCAAGAAAAGCAACCAAAAATTCAGAAATTTTACTCATTTAATGCTCCCATCCATCCACAAACTTTGCTATTTTTATGTAATCAAGCCTAACATGGTTATTTACTGTGTTCATTTAGGAAAGACAAGTATGTGCTCACCTGGCAAATAAGGGGAATTTTGTGCAACAGCATCTCAAATACCTGAGGAGGGAGTGTGTGTTTGAAAACCTTCAGAAGTTCCTGTGGTTGTCCACACACTAAAAGGGCAGTGCTGAGATGTTCAACCCCCAACTGACACTCTCCTGAAACAGATGGATAAGGTTTAAAGCAAAATGTTAACGTTCTTTCAGATAAACATTCCACAGATTACCAAGAAAGCACCAAATGTTAAAATGGAAAAAAAGAAGTGTCAAACTATGCATTACTTATAAAAAGAGTAAAGATTATAAATGGGGAATATGTTGAGCCGCCTATTAGATTCACTGTGATCAAGCTGCAAGATGAATAATGTTGTGACCCAAATTACTATTAAAAAGTGCACTCGTGATTTAGAAATGTTTGTGTTCTACAATGTGTGTTTGCAAAACCAGGGGTATAAAATGTTTTTTAAAGGTTGTCTTCTGTTACTAATAGGAGATAGGTTACCTTTAACTCTACCTGTGTGATTGATGAAATATGAAGGAAACAACTGATCTTGCTAGATGAGCTTTTTTTTTTTAAAAAAAGATTTTATTTATTTATTTGACAGACAGAAATCACAAGTAGGCAGAGAGAGAGAGGAGGAAGCAGGCTGTCCGCAGAGCAGAAAGCCCAATATGGGGCTTGATCCCACGACCCTGGGATCATGACCCGAGCATCAGAGTTTGAAACAGGGTTTGGTGTAACACAAATTACATAGCTAGGGGAAGATAGATTTATGAACTTTGATTTCTAAGTAGTTTTAACTGAATTTTAGGATGATTGGCTATAAAGAATGAAAATTTATATAGTATGGAAATTAATCATAGAATTTCTGTCTAAATAATAATGTGGAATCACTTAGTCTTACTGCTTCATTCCAGGAAACTGAGGCAAAGATCAATGACATGATTTAAATTTTCAGAACTAATTAATGCCAATTAATAAGTGAGCCTAATTTTCTGAACCTTGAGACCACAGTGTGCTGCCACTCTTAAGGTGTTACATAATTTCCCATTTATTGGTTGAAATACATGGTCATCTGAAGGGAAAAGTGCATGATGGACAGAAAATACTGCTTCCCAGATTTGTATTAAGTTTAAACTGAAAAACCATCAGAAGGATATTTCTTTTTTTTTTTTTTTATTTGTCAGAGAGAGAGAGAGCACAGGCAGACAGTGGCAGGCAGAGGCAGAGGGAGAAGCAGGCTCGCCGCTCGGCAGGAGCCCGATGTGGGACTCAATCCCAGGACGCTGGGATCATGACCTGAGCCGAAGGCAGCCGCCTAACCAACTGAGCCACCCAGGCGTCCCAGAAAGACATTTCTTAGATGAAATACTATGCTAGTGTTTCACTAATAGGTTTATTTTATTAAAAATTTATTTTATTTTTTTTGAAGATTTTATTTATTTGACAGAGAGAGATCACAAGTAGGCAGGGAGGGGGAGGGAAGCAGGCTCCCTGTGGAGCAGAGAGCCCATGGTGGGGCTCAATCCCAGGACCCTGAGACCATGACTCAAGCGAAAGCAGATGCTTAACCCACTGAGCCACCCAGGTGCCCCAAATTTATTTATTATAGAGAGAGACTGCAAGCCAGGGGGTAGAGGGCAGAAGGAGAAAGAGAATCTCAAGCAGACTCCCTGCTGAGCATGGAGCCTGACGCAGGGTTCTAGTTCACTATCCTAGATCATGACCCGAGCTGAAAGCAAGAGTCAGACACTCAACTGACTGAGTCACCCAGGTGGCCCTAAAATGTTTATTTTAAATTAGTAAAATTACTAATTTAGTAATTACTAAATTACTTTATGGAGACGACACATTAGGTCAAAATATTATTAAAGAAAGATAAAGATGGTGCCTCCTGTCAGGGCACCTGGGTGACTCAGTCGGTTAAGCGTCTGCCTTCAGCTCAGGTCATGATCTCAGCACCTTGGCACTAAGCCCAGCATCGGGCTCCTTGCTCAGTGGGGGGTCTGCTTCATCTTCTGACCCTCCCCACTGCTCATGCCCTCCCATTCTCTCTCTCTCTCAAATAAAAAAATATAATGCCTCCGCGGGGGATGCCTGGGTGGCTCAGTTGGTTAAGCGGCTGCCTTTGGCTCAGGTCATGATCCCAGCGTCCTGGGATCGAGTCCCACATCGGGCTCCTTGCTTGGCGGGGAGCCTGCTTCTCCCTCTCCCTCTGCCTGCCACTCTGCCTGTGCTCGTTCGCTCTCTCTCCCTCTCTCTCTGACAAATAAATAAAAATAAAATCTAAAAAAAATATATATATATATATATAATGCCTCCTCAAGTTGATAGAGCTAATGTAACACAAAAACAATAATCAATTTGATCAAATAGGTCCACCAACCAATAAATTGAATCAAATTAGCTAATTAAAAATTTCAATCAAGGGGCACCTGGGTGGCTCAGTGGGTTAAGCCTCTGCCTTCGGCTCAGGTCGTGATCTCAGGGTCCTGAGACTGAGCCCCGCATCGGGCTCTCTGCTCGGCGGGGAGCCTGCTTCCTCCTCTCTCTCTGCCTGCTTCTCTACCTACTTGTGATCTCTATCAAGTAAATTAAAAAAAAAAAAATTTTTTTTTAAATTTAAAATTTCAATCAAAATTGTTGGCTCTACGGTCCTATGAAGACATAATCACAATTAAGATGGCTATAGGACTATACTACTTGACAGCAAAGTAATGAAAATTGGGGGTGTGGCAGAGAGGAGTGGAGAAAATTGGGAGGATTACAGAAAACTAGGTGAAAAATTACTGCATTACAACACTTGTTCTCAAACAGTGTATTGTAATAACCAAGAGAGTTTTAAAAATTACTGACACCTAGGTTCCACCCCAGAGATTCTGATTTAATTCTTTAGGGGTTTGGTGGGGATTTAAATAAGCAACCAAGATGAGAACTCCATTAGAAGTAAAATATGGATACAAGTAACCCTTAAAGAGCTAATAATTCAGGGTTTTACAGAAATAATGTTAACAACCTTAAGACGTAAAAAATTTTTAATCTTTTTTAGAGATTTTTATTTATTTGAGAACACAAGCAGGGCAGAGGGGCAGAGGAAGAGGAGAAGACGACCCCCCACCCCAACAGGGAGCTGGAGTCAGGGCTCGATCCCAGGACCCTGGGATCATGACCTGAGCCGAAGACAGAGGCTTAACCAAATAAGCCACCCAGGTGCTCCAGAGGTAAAAATTTTAAAAAACATGTTTGCACTTTTTGTTTTAATCATCTCAATATTTATAACATTTTCATCTCTAAGTCTAACTCAACTATTACATGAAAGCTTTTAAACATAAAGTAAGAATATATCATGTAATAATTGTTTATAATTCCTACTTTTTCTCTCCATATTGATACTATCCCAATTCAAAATATGTTAAAGCCGAAAGGGTTTATCTATTTTAATTGCCCGTATGTCCAAGCAGTATCCACATTTAGGAATTAATCCAGAGGAATTAATTCTGTGAGGCCTCCAGTTGTTTTTTTCCCCCAAGATTTTATTGATTGATTGAGAGAGCACAAGCACAAGCAAGAGGAGAGAGAGAATGTGAAGCAGACTCCGTGCTTATTGAAGAGCTCTACTCCCCGGTGGAGCTTAGGATGCTGACATCATGACCTGAGGGGAAACAAAGAGTCAGACCTCAACCAGTGAGCTACCTAGGCACCCTGTGAGGCATCTAGTTTATATAATGGGGCGGGGGGGGGCACTTTTAAGATTTTATTTTTCTTAAGTAATCTCTATCCCAGTGTGGGCTCATACTTATAAAGCCACAATCAAGAGTCACATGCTCTACTGACTGAACCAGCCAGGCTCCTGGGGGGGGCCCTTTTCCAGAAAAAGAATATAAAATTATGAATATGAAATTGCTAGGACTCTTCCCAGAACCTTCAAAGAAGCTTGTGCAAATGAAGGTCCTTCAAGTTTTGGGGGTTTTTTTGAAGATTTTATTTATTTTTTATTTGACAGACAGAGATTTCAAGTAGGCAGAGAGGCAGGCAGAGAGAGGAAGGGAAGCACCACTGAGCAGAGCCCAATGTGGGGCTTGATCCCAGGACCCTGGGATCATGACCTGAGCCCAAGACAGGCATAACCCACTGAGCCACCCAGGTGCCCCAAAGGTCCTTCAAGTTAATGCTTTACTACCTTGCATAAAATCATTCCTGTTTATATCATTTAAGTCATTTCTAACTAATTTTCTCATTTTTAAGATATTTTAGCCCATTTATAAAACCTCTCAGAAGAAAAGATTAGTATTGAATAATATACTAAAACTTCAAATTATAATGATTAATGACTACTCGTTTCTCAAAACCTTTATCATGGCATTAAGCCACTGATTTAAAGTAAAAATCTTGGGTATTGCTATGAGTTGTCCAGGATCTTGACTTTGTTTTTTGTAAATTCTGGAGGATGCTACCTCTTTTTTTTTTTTTTTTTAAGATTTTATTTATTTATTTGACAGAGAGAGATCACAAGTAGGCAGAGAGGCAGGCAGAGAAAGAGAGAGGGAAGCAGGCCCCCCACTGAGCAGAGAGCCCGATATGGGACTCCATCCCAGGACCCTGAGATCATGACCCGAGCCGAAGGCAGCGGCTTAACCCACTGAGCCACCCAGGTGCCTCTGGAGGATGCTACCTCTTAAATGCAGGGTGAAAAAATCTTTTTAAAAAAGACAAAAGAGGGGCACCTGGGTGACTCAGTGGGTTAAGCCCTTGCCTTCAGCTCAGGTCATGATCTCAGGGTCCTGGGATGGAGCCCTGCATCGGGCTCTCTGCTCCCCGCCTGCTTCCTCCTCTCTCTCTGCCTGCCTCTCTGCCTACTTATGTTCTCACTCTCTGTCAAATAAATAAATAAAATTAAAAAAAAAAAGACAAAAGAGCAAGAACAGCTACAGGCACTGTGATGAGAGAAAATCTGCAACACTTGAAGAAAGATACATAAACAGGTGTCATGCTTACTTACCCAGCAACATGATTCATCCCTTACAAAAGAAGTCTGAAAACAATTTATTTTCCTTTCCAGGTTTAACACCAGAACAAAGAAATGATTATTACATACAGCATTTACAAGATATTTATATTATCTGCCATCATTTTACCTAATGATATTGTGAGGCCTTCTCAAAACTATGTGGAATTAGGTGGGGATAAATTATAATTCATTGTAAAAAAATGCAGTTTATGATCATTAAGTCCAAGGTAGCCCCTACATTCATCACTACATCAGACACAGTACAAGAATGGTCATTTATAATGATTTCATCATCAAAAATAAGTAATTATTGTGTTAAGAATACTCTAAGAATACAGGAAAATTTTTATAAAACAGTTCAATTTTTTTAAAGTTTTAATTCATAAAACATTTAGTCACTTGTAAAAATCGTTTACTTAGAATTCCACCTGAAAATAAATGAAGTGTTACTGTATTTGGCTTTGCTTCTCCATGTGCCCATTCCCAAGAAGCCTGAATGCTCTGTATATAATATGGTGAGATGAAAAGTATGATCAAGTGAAAAAATCTCTTTAAAGCAAGTTGGTTAACACATCTAGGTTTGTTTGTTTGTTTTTCATTTGGGGGCGGGGTGAGTAGGGGCAGAAGGAGAGAGAGAATTTTAAGCAGGCTCCACACTCAGCTCCGAGCCGGACATGGTGCTCAATTTCACAACACTGAGATCATACCTGAGCCAAAATCAAGTCAGGAGGCTTAAATGACTGAGCCTCCCAGGTACCCCAAGTTTTTTGACATACAAATACCAATCAAATATTTTTTCAACATATATTATCATAGGTAACTGCTTACAAAAGAGTATTTACATTCTCACCTCTGGATAACCAAAGTTGTCCCATTCCTATCTCTTGCAGAAAAAGTTCTTGCAATTTTTCATTCTTTGCCGGATCCCACAACTAAAAGATTAACAAAATATTTAACAATGAGTATTGCATGTAAGGTATAAGGTTATTGATCAAAGTTATTTTTTATTTAAAAAGCATATCTTGGGGTGCCTGGGTGGCTCAGTGGGGTAAAGCCTCTGCCTTCAGCTCAGGTCCTGATCCCAGGGTTCTGGGGTCAAGCCCCGCATCAGGCTCTCTGCTCAGCCGGGAGCCTGCTTCCTCCTCTCTCTCTCTGCCTGCCTCTCTGCCTACTTGTGATCTCTGTCAAATAAATAAATAAAATCTTAAAAAAAAAAAAGCATATCTTGAACGTAATCTCTAAATCCAAGGTATGATAAACACAGTTCTTTATAATATTTAAAACTTAAGATGGAATTACAATTTTAGGCAATTTAAAAAAATCCATGGCATATTGAAATTAAGTTGAGATGCTTGTAATAGCTTTCATCTGTATTTTACCCAACTTCCTGAGTACACACGGCAGAAATCCCTGTGTAATTAACTACAACACACCTAGTTTTGTAGGTTGCAAAACTGTTTTCTTGCCTAGGGTATTAACAGTGTTTCCTGATTTGGCAAAGGGCATGGCGAGGGGTTGGCAGGGCAGTTGGTGGTGTTCAGAAGCATGCTGTGGTTTGCTTCAGCCTGGTTCAGGATAGTGTCACAGGATAGTGTCACCATTGGTACCATGCCCAGGGCTGGTCTTTAAAGGTAGGTAGGGTGGACAATCCTTGACCCAAGTATCAACTCCCTGGCCTGTCACTTCAGCTTCGGTCTGTTACAGCTAGAGGGTTTTTGTGTTTTATGTTTGCAGACCCCAAGAATTCTCATTTTAAAATGGGATGAACCTTTTCCTAACTCCAGCTGGTTCTTCCTTCCCTTCCTTTTGTAAGCGCACGATAAAAACGACACCTAGGCCGAAGGTAAGCGGGGCGCGGGTGCGCAGAGAGGCGGTGGGAAATGCTTGCTCGGAGACCCCGAGACCCAGCGGGAGGTCACTCACTATAACGCCCCGTCTCGGCGTCGCTAAGCACCTCACCTGGGCGCCTGGTCCCTCAGCCTTCCGCTGCTGGGCTCTTCTTTCTGCAGACACAACGTGGCACCCGCGGCTCGGGAGCCATTCCGACGCCCGCGTGCCCTCCGCCGAGCCCTCGGCCCGTGGGCCCGCCCTCCGCCCACCCGGCCCGCCGGTGCCGCCGCGGTCTCACTCACTGTCCCGCAGGCGGCGCCTGAACGTGGGGTCGCCACGACGCTTCCGGTCGAAGTAAACACAGTAGCCCAGGAAGGCGACGGCGCCGCAGGCCGCCAGAGCCGCCAGGAGGCCGAGGACGGTGCGGATGCTGGGCATCCGGCCGCGGACGTCCAGGGGCCGAGCGTTGGGCGCGGGCCGGCGAGCGCGGGGAGCGGGCCGGCCGGCAGGGGGCGTCGGCGCGGCGCCCATGACGGCCTCGGGGCTTCCCGTGCGCCCGGCCACAGGCGTGCGGGGCCGCGCGTCGAGGCCCCGTCCCGCGGCCCGGAGAGCGAGGAGGAAACCGAGGGTCCCAGAGGACGTGTGGACGAGGTTTCACGGCCACCGAGTCGCAGAGCTCTGTTCCAACCAGGTCGGTCGCACTCCAAATCCTGAACCCTTTACCCAAACGCGTTCCTCTCCCTGTGCCCAGGACACCCATCTGGACAAATCACAGTGTCAGGAATCTGGTTAGCGGGAACGGGGTCCTCGGTGAGCCCGTTCCCTCTCCTGCCATCCGAAGTTGACGCATCACTTCACTTGGGTCTTCTCCTAGCTCGCAGCTCTGCCCACAGAGCACCTGAACACTGCTAGCCCGTGCTCCCCAAACTTGTCTGCCGTGTCATCTGAGAAGAACCTACTCATCCGAAGTCCCCAACCACCTTAGCTCAATAGCGGGAGGAAAGAAGAATTTGGAAGCAGTAAATATTAGCCCGGGGCGGGGGGTATGGATTTGTTGGCTTGGGCCTGAGAGCCAAAGGTCCCAGAGCAAAATTAACTGAGACCCATGTTACTTACTAGCCTGGATGCGTTTCTTTCTACTCTTTGCTTTATTCAGACCTAGCAGGAAGAATGGAGGTATGACTGACCTCAAATACAGAGTTTTGATTTTTCTTTTTTTTTTTTAAGATTTTATTTAATTGACAGGGCGAGAGAGGGAACACAAGCAGAGGGAGTGGGAGAGGAAGAAGCAGACTTCCCGCCCAGCAGGGAACCCCATGCGGGTCTGGATCCCAGCATCATGACCCCAGATGCTTATTGACTGGGCCACCTGGGCGCCCCGGGTTTTGATTTTTCTGCTGAGCCATAGAGAAGGCATAAGCTAGGTAAGAACCTAAAGAACTAAATAATTTCTTTTTTTTTATTAGGCTGCTCAACTGGTCTTTACAGTTTACTGATATTACTAGTGTGTGCTAACAAGGTAAGGTGCTCATTACTGCTTGATTTCTGTAGGGGCCCAGAGCAGCCCCAGGCCCTCACAGTTTAGGAGTTAACAGGTGTAAGTTACATATCATTGTTTTCTTGAGTACTGTATGTTCCTTCCTCAGTCTTCTATTTGGGAACTTGGTCTAGTGTCAAAACCCAATTGTAATCATGAACAGAAGAGAGGACAGCTTCAGCATCCAGGGTCATGTGATCTGGGAGTGGTTTTTGGTTCAGAATCTTGGTAATGGGTTTAGCCCAGCTCCAAATTATCTTTTTCTAGGCTGGTTGCTCTTACCTTCTGATACAACCACTCTACCAGGCCCCCTTCCCATCCTCAACTTCTCTAAACTCATAGTTAATCCCTGAGGTATATGGAAAGAGTTGGGGCCAGGGAAACTGTAGGGACTAGCTGGGTGTTCAAGTACAGAGTAAATAGCGACCTATAAAGGTAGGAGAATTATTATGAGTTAGAAATAAACAGATTACTACAGTTTTACAGATTGTCACAGAGACCATGTGGGAAAATAATTGAAAAAATTTCAAGCAAATTTCTATGGTTAAGATAGATTTTTCTTAAATGTAGGCACCATTCTTGCTAATTGGGGGATCAGAATTCCTATAATGCTTTGGTCATTTTCCACACTGAGAGCATTAATAATTGTCCCAAAATCATGGTCCTATGCTGGATGTTAGCTCTCTCTTCCAGACAGCTTTATCGAGGTATAATTGGTATACAATAAGTTGCATATATTTAAAATGCACCTGTTGGGGC
>ML112007.1:119843-131286 GCA_003697995.1 Taxidea taxus jeffersonii | reverse complement strand
AAAAAAAAAAAAAAAAGAAATCTGTGTTTGGAAACAGTTTACAGCCCATGATCTTTTGCTTCTTTCAAGATTTTCTCTTTGAATATGACAAGCCTAGGTATATGTGGTTTGTTTCTTTCTTTAGGTGTTTATATGGCTTGGTGTGCTATGACCTTCCTGAATATGTGGCTTAGTGACTGTCATTAATTTTTGAAGATTCTCAGACAGGGTTGTTTCAGATATTTCTTCTACTCTGTTTCCTTTTCTTTCTCCTTCCAGTATTCCAACTACACATGTATTATACATTATGAAATTGTCTCACGGTTCATGGGTATTTTGTTCAGTTTTTCATTCTTTTAGTCCTTTGCATCTCAGTGTAGATAGTTTCTATTGACCTATTCGCAAACTCATTAATTTTTTTCAATAGCTGTGTCCAGTCTATTGATGAGCCCATCCAATGATTGTCCATTTCTGTTTTAGTGCTTTTGAAAATGGTCTGCTTTTTTAATAAAAAAGTGACATATTCATCATAATTCATCATAATTATTTTAGCATGTTCATCATAATTGTTTTAAATTCCATGTATAATGATTCCAACACCCATTCCATATCTAAGTCTGGTTCTGACGCTTGCTTTTACCCTTAAGATTTTTTTTTAAGATTTTATTTATTTATTTAACAGAGAGAGAGAGAGATCACAAGTAGGCAGAGGCAAGCATAGGGGGGCGGAGCAGGCTCCCCACTGAGCAGAGAGCCTGATGTGGGGCTCGAACCCAGAACCCTGAGATCATGACCCAAGCCGAAGGCAGAGGCTTAACCCAGTGAGCCACCCAGGCGCGTCTACCCTTAAGATTGTTTTTTCTTGCTGTCTGAGATTGAGATGCCTTATAATTTTTTGTTGAAAGCCAACATTTTTGTATTGAGTAATAGGAACTAACCTGGAAAGGTTATTAATGTGAAGATTTGCATTAATATGACTAGGAGTTGTGGTATATTAAATGTTTATTATAGCTCTGGGTGTCAGGAGCTTCAGATTCCTCTGGTGTTTTTATTTTTGTCTCCCCTCTTAATTGTTAGGCTTTTCTGAGTATTTCTTGTCAGAGTCTACCTCTTTCACCTCTTTCCTTTATAACTCACTGTTGTTTTACCAAAGTCTTGGGGTGCCTGGGTGGCACGGTAAGTTAAGCATCTCCCTTTGGCTCAGGTTATAATCTTGGAGTACTGGGATTGAGCCCCACATCTGGCTCTCTGCTCAGTGGGAGACATGCCTATCCTTCTCCTTCTGCCTGCCACTCCTCCGGCTTGTGCTCTCTCCCTGCCACTCTCCCGGCTTATGCTCTCTCCCTTTCTGTCAAATAAGTAAATATAATAAATAAAATCTTAAAAAAGTAAATCTTAGTCTTTTAGCAGGCCTGTGTCTTGGGATTATGACCTTCCTAAGTATTTCTCTGGTAATATAGCTTTTTTATTTTCCTCCCTTGTTAGGTGAGATGAAAAGGATAGAGGGGGCTAAAGCATGAGAAATACCCTTATACCAGGTGAGATTAAGCTCAGGTAGTCTTTTATCCTGGAAAGTGGGCCTTTGTTATGGAAAGGTTCTGGGCAAATTTCACACTGATCATTTTTTCCCTCCCTCAAAATCTGGAGGAGATCATTCTTGAATCTTTAGCATGAGAATCTGCTGGGGTTCCTGGAAGTAAAATCCAAGAAAGGGTGGGGATTCCTCAAGACTATACACACTGGAGTTTCTTACTCTTAAGCTACATTCAGTTACCAGCATTTCATTAAAATTTCCACCTAAGTGTTATGACCAGTTTATGGCTTGAGAAACCTCAAATCCAGGTACGTAGATCTCAACTATGACTCTGAATTGACCTGTCTCTCTAGATTTGGGGTGGTGCTTTGCTTTGCAATTTTTGTTATCTGAAAGGTAAAAGAAATTTGTTAATTTTCAGTTTCTTCAGCTTTTTCTTACAGGGATAGGGGTGATGTGTACCAGACTCTTTATATATGAAAAGTGAAGCTTGACCTCCCTCATGTAATAAATATACTTAGTCCATAAACAAATAGAGAACTGAAATATTCTTATTTTGACTAAATTCAGTTTTTGCAGTGGAAAAATTATGAAAAGGAACTTACATATATTATATGGGGATATATATAAAGTGGATACTTTTGGGGGAAAAGCGGATATACTTTTGTTAATTCTATTTAAGAAAATCAAAACTTAAATGTATTTATTCATTTTGTAAATATTTATTGCATGATTATTACATTTCAAGTACTGTGATTATATTCTGTACTATGTGATTATAAGGATTCTCTGGTAAAAATCAATCCTTATTACTTGGAACTTGATAAAGCACATCGCTAAGACTCAGGCTAGCAGTTACTTAACTGAAAACTAATTGGAAAAAATCTGTTTCACTTTATATTTGCACAAAGAGAAAATTTTCATTATTTGTGACATCTTGTTCAAGATCTCATATAGTAATTTAGAGAGCAAAGGGATATAAAGTAGTGCAAAGAAGTCTGAGTTCTTCATAGTTTTCTTTAAATAAGCCAAAGTTTTATTCTTTTGTCAGTGTTCAATATTTTTAGATTTTTAAAATGCTACAAAATTACTCCCTCCAGCATGCTGGCAGGTGAAAAGATATTCTTTCTTAGGTATGATGATAAACAAGGTGACTTTTAAGAAGGGAAATGTAGTACACTCACATAATCATTACTTTGTTGGGCTTTTAATTTACTCGGTTTAAGTAGATTATGCATTTGTTTTTAAGACTTTTAAAATCAGAAAGCGAGTATGAATAAACTCAGGTTGACAATAAATAGACAATACTGGTAGCTTTTCACTTCTACAGACATTTAAGTATGTTAAGACACAAGCACAAGATATACTTGTGTATCTTTTTTCTCTGAAGTGTGTGAAGATTTTCAAAAACAAAACAGAAAGATGGGAGGCACTGTGTTGAGATGGGAAGCTAAAAGGACAATGCGTTAAAAGACCTGGACACTCTGCCTGGTTATGCCAGAAATTTGTGTGACTTTGCGTTCATTTACCACCCCCTCCACACCTTTTAAAATTTCATTTGTAAATGAGAAAGCTGGAGGTGCTAGGTAATTAGTAAGAGTCCTTTCAGCTCATACATTATATAATTGTATGTCCTAGTCCACACCCAAGTTTATGATTATGAAATTTATAAAATGTTTTTTAAAGGTGTATGATTTTCCTCTAAAATGTGCCTAAGTTTTCTTCCTATATTTTTTTTATTCGTTTTGTTTTTTGGAAGAATAAAAGAAAAACAAAAAATTTAAATACATTTTCCTAAGTATAATCACAAAGCTGTCCTTGGATAAATACTTACTACTAGATTTACATTTAAGCCAGACGGATAGACATTTGGGTAGAGTTCTTGGGTCAGCAGAATAGGCCAACTTCCCTCAGACTGTAGCCACACTTGTACTACTTTCCTGTTTGTGATTTATATCTTTGAGTTATAGCCAGAGCTATTCCTTAAAATTTGTATACAGTGTATTGATTACTTACCAGCTTTATCTGCCAAATGATCTTAATTTAGGTGTTTTCTTCTGTGACAGCTGGTATGAAGGCACTATGTGTTAAGATTTTTTATTTGGTAGGGGTGCCTGGGTAGCTCAGTCCTTAAGCGTCTGCCTTCAGCTCCTGGGATCCACCCCGTATCGGGCTCCTTGCTCTGCGGGAAATCTGCTTCTCCTTCTCCCACTCCCCCTGCTTGTGTTCCCTCTCTTGCTGTGCCTCTGTCAAATAAAAAAATAAAATATTAAAAAAAAAGATTTTTGATTTGGGAAAGATAGGAGGAGAAAACAAATGGATCCTGAGACAGGACCCAGGAAGGGTAAATTTTGACCAATTAAAGATAAAAGATATATACATATATAAAATATTGTATTTATATATATGTATGTATGCTATATGTGTTGTGTGTGGGGTGTAGGGCAAGGTGCAGGACTTGAAGGCATCTTGTGAATAAGATATAAAGAAAGGCAAAGCAGTCTTATCTAAGTTTGTACAGAAAAATGAATTCCCTAATTTCTCTTTAGAACAGCATCTCAGAGTTTTTCCTTGAAATAGTAAGGTGTCTGGCAGATGTTCTATAGTCATATGCTTTTAGGAAACTTTGCAGGCTATAACCCTTTCTTGAGATTCACAGTATGCATTTGCACGTTAGCTTTATCGAACCAACATTCCCAAATGTGTCTGAATTTAGAACACCTTTTACTGGACTATATCATGGGATTCTGAAAAATGCTTGCGCAGAGCAGTTTCTGATTACAATTACTACTTCTAGCAAGTATCCCAGAATAATTGAGATTGACTGCATGTTTTTCTGCTGAAGAATTCGGAGTGTTTCATGGTATTCATTACCAAAAAACTTAAGCCCCCAAATCTAATTTGAAGCAAATCTTTAAATATGCATTTCACTTTCCCACTCTTTGCCTTTTGGTGATGAAATGACATTATTTTATTTCATATAAATGACATTTTGAATAGTACCATATTTTCAAAATTAATGAAATGATTTAATTTCTTTTGTAGGTAAAATTAAGTTACAGTTCTATAAGTTGAACACAGCAGTACTTTTATTCTCTTTCTTATAGGCTAGTTAACATTTCCAGTGAACTGAATGCACAGGAATCCTTTCTTCCCTTTTTTTTCCCCCTTCCTAAACTGTCTCTCTGCTTGAAAATTCTTATTCCCTTTTTCTTCTATAGCCCTGTCCTTCTAAAATCACTTCTGGAAACCATGAGAACAATATTTCTTTCCTCTTTGAATGTATAGGCTGTTAAGCACATCATCTAATATTTGACCCATTTTGCCTGTTATATATGTACATGCCTTACCTCCATTTTGTTTGTGGCTGCTTGAGTGCTGAGATAGGACACCTGCATCTTCTCTATGCCATGACACTTAGCAAGATACTTTGACATTATTACATATGCATGAGATATTTGGTTACCTAAGAAAAAGGTTAGAATACATAAAAATTTATAAGTATAGAAACAATTCTGGTTTTAAGCAGAGTAGGTTGCAAAAGATTATTTTAATTAATACTAAAAAACAACGAATATATGGGTATTTTAAAATGTTGGCTTAATTTTTTAAAAAGTGTGGATATTGATACATTTGGATACATTGATACATTTGTTGGAAGATGTATATATATATATATACATATATATATATCTTATTCCCACTTTATCATAAATAGGTATAAGCAATTCTTTAAGTGCTCTGTAGACTGAAGAGTAAAATATGACCAAAAAAGTGGGCATAACTAACCGTTAATAATACCATCTGTTGTTAGGCAAACAGACACACTTGTGCTCTAACCAGTGGTGTGTATATCTACAAAAATTTTGAAGGACATAGGGAGAACTTAGAGACCTTTTTCTGCCCAAGTAGGATTTTGTGCCAAGTAACAGGTTGGGGCGCCTGGGTGGCTCATTTGGTTAAGTGCCTGCATTTGGCTCAGGTCATGATTCTGGGGCCCTGGGATCCAGTCCCACATTAGGCCCTTTGCTCAGCAGGGAGCCCACTTCTCCCTCTGCCTGCTGCACCCCCTGCTTGTGCTCTGTCTCTCTCTTCCTCTGACAAATAAATAAAATCTTAAAAAAAAAATAAAGGTAACTGGCAACAGAAGCAAAGATCTAGTATTGTTGGATTTCAGAGTTTAAATTTTTGGTGTTTTGAACAAAAATGTAAAGTACTAAAGTGGTTCAAAGATGGAGTAATAAAATAGCTTTACCAATGGAAATTTATCTTTACTATATCAGACTATTAAAAAGTCTTGTACCCCAGGTGTTCATAACTATCAGTGAAACTTCTGGTGAAGTGGCTAAACCAAAGTGTTTTGGGGAGCCATGTACATCCAAGTAATACTTTAATTCCTTCAGAGAATGTATGTAGCCTAGACAAACCATTAGCAGCAAATTCTCTCTAGAAAGTTTTGTAGGGATTAATTGAGAGGATTTCAGGTTGCTTTATTAGATCACAAGCAGAAATAAATAAACAATAATAATAATAATAGCAATTAGAGCTGGAGGACCATGTATCAAAAAGTAAACACACAAAATACAAAACCTGGGTTGAGGCCTGAATTTTAGCCATGCATAAATTAGTGACTTATTACTAGTTTATGTAAATTTACTTAGCTTTAGTGACAATGCTTATCTCCCAGCACTGGCATTTTATGACCATTTTAGACATTTATAAGACTTTTTTTTAGAACAATTTTAAAGATATTTTTATAATACAAAAGGTTTTTATGGGAGCCTTATTTGGTGCTTCAGTGAAATCCTTGAATCCATTTAGGTAGGTAAATAGAAAAGTCAACAATTAGTTCTTCCCTAGAAATCTATAGCATTATTTCTCAGAGTTTATTAAGTTGAACACTAGTACCTCAGGAGATCAATAAGTGCTAAATAAGGAAATGAAGAAGGAGTTTGTAGAATCTATAAATATAGGAGTCAGTGGATTGAATAAAAGGATTTATTTACTTTTCAAAGTTTTTCATATCCTAATGGGCGTCATGGACCCTTAAGAGGTACATATAGTGGGTAGCACTTGCGAAGAATTGTTTGTCAGTAGAACTACTCTTTCATCAAATGTCATGCAGTAGTATGGGACGTGTTTTCTAAAACACTGTCCCCTGGTTTCAAAGTGGAAAAAAAATGATGTACAGGTAGAATAATCTACCTTTTATTTGTCATAAAAAGTTGTACATTAAAAAGATGCCATCAGGGGGAGCCTGGGTGGCTCAGTGGGTTAAGCCTCTGCCTTCAGTTCAGGTCACGGTCTCAGGGTCCTGAGATCGAGCCCCACATTGGGCTCCCTGCTCAGCGGGGAGCCTGCTTCTCCCTCTCCCTCTGCCTGCTGCTCCACCTGCTTGTGCTCTCTCTCTCTGTGTCAAATAAATAAATAAAATTTTTTTTAAAAAGATGCCATCAGAAAAGATACACACCTCTATGTCGAGCGTACATGTTAGTTTAGTAACTTTATAAAAAACTGTCAAATACAAAAACTAATTGTACACAGTGATATATGCTAAAAAGAAAACAAACGGGTAGTTTAGTTAGGTAATCAGGAAGGACTTAAGACTGGTCATATTTAAGATGTGTGTAGACAGAAGGAGCTAGACCAAATGAGGCATTTGTTCCATGAAGGCAGAATGACTTCTACAAAGTCTTTAGGGTGGGAAGAAACTTAGCATGGCTAGGTAGTAACATACCAGGAAGGAACACATGCACACACTTGCACATACTTGCACACACGTGAGCATATGTTATGCGGGGGTGAGTATAGCTTGGGGATGTAGGCAGAAGCCAGATCATGCAGAGCCTGGACGTCAAAGTAAGGGAGCTTGTACTCTGGGAAACTTTTCAGGGTTTTAAACAGTGAATTTTGTTACTTAATTTACACTGTGAGAAGATCACTTTTCCTGCCCGGTGGTAGATTGATTGAAAGTGGGCAAAAGTGGAGCTCTGGAAGACCAGTTAGGAGGCTGTCGTAAATCCACATGAAAGATGCAAGGGATGATGTGTTGTGAAATTTAAGATAGCATTTGATGCTTTCCAGTGGGAGAAAAGAGAGAAGTAGCAAATAAGGATGACCTTGATCTTTTTTTTCCTCCTCTGCTCTGCTTTCCACATAGCTCAAGTATTTACTTAGCAGTGCTTTGTGGCAAAATATAAACTATATGAATTCAAATCTCTCTTGAGTTTGACCTTATTTGATGTTATGTTTGGAAGATTTCCAAAATGATTGACAGACATAATATATAAAATCCCTTGGAGTCACATCTCCCCTTTGCCTGTTCTATTCATCTTCTTTTGACATGTTAATTTATTTCAGCACACCCTTTTTGCTTTGAGTGAAACTCATTTGCTTTCACCTTAATTAGGATACTCTTGTATAGGACATGTGAATGTAAACTAACCTGGTATTATGAGAAATAATTCTCTGGGCATGGATATGCCATGTGGCATTCTCTGCAATAGCTCTTCTTATTACTGTCATTTAAACTAGTCAGTTGTTATTCCACCTAAATTTAAATTTAAGTTATGCTTCATACCACTTATGGGCTTTGAGTCTATGATAAAATAAAAAGCAAAACTAAGTTATGGAGGAATCTCTTCCCTGTAGAATTCTTGTGCTACATAGATGTATCATGCAGATTATTTTTTTTATTTAAGCTTTTTTATTTAAACATATAATGTAACCCCACCACCCTCTCCCAACCCCTCTCCCCCCCCGACCCCCCTCAGTTTGTTTTATGACATTAAGAGTCTCTTTTGGTTTGTCTCCCTCCCGATCCCATCTTGTTTCATTTTTTTCTTTTCCTACCACCTTAACCCCCACCCCCATTGCATCTCCACTTCCTCATATCAGGGAGATCATGTGGTAGTTGTCTTTCTCCAGTTGACTTATTTCGCTAAGCATAATACACTCTAGTTCCATCCATGTCGTCGCAAATGGTAAGATTTCACTTCTTTTGATGGCTGCATAGTATTCCATTGTATGTATATACCATATCTTCTTTATCCATTCATCTGTTGATGGACATCTAGGTTCTTTCCATAACTTGGCTATTGTGGACATTGCTGCTATAAACATTCGGGTACACGTGCCCCTTTGGATCACTACGTTTGTATCTTTAGGGTGAATACCCAGTAGTGCAATTGCTGGGTCATAAGGTAGCTCTATTTTCAATTTTTTGAGGAACCTCCATGCTGTTTTCCAGAGTGGTTGCACCAGCATTCCCACCAACAGTGTAGAAGGGTTCCCCTTTCTCCACATCCTCGCCAGCATCTGTCATTTCCTGACTTGTTCATTTTAGCCATTCTGACTGGTGTGAGGTGGTATCTCATTGTGGTTTGGATTTGTATTTCCCTGAGGCCCAGTGATGTGGAGCACTTTTTCATGTGTCTGTTGGCCACTTGGATGTCTTCTTTGCAGAAATGTCTGTTCATGTCCTCTGCCCATTTCTTGATTGGATTATTTGTTCTTTGGGTGTTGAGTTTGCTAAGTTCTTTATAGATTTTGGATACTAGCCCTTTATCTGATATGTCATTAGCAAATATCTTCTCCAATTCTGTCAGTTGTCTTTTGGTTTTGTTGACTGTTTCCTTTGCTGTGCAAAAGCTTTTGATCTTGATGAAGTTCCAATAGTTCATTTTTTCCCTTGCTTCCCTTGCCTTTGGCGTTGTTCCTAGGAAGAAGTTGCTGCGGTTGAGGTCGAAGACGTTGCTGCCTGTGTTCTCCTCAAGGATTTTGATGGATTCCTTTCTCACGTTGAGGTCCTTCATCCATTTTGAGTCTATTTTCGTGTGTGGTGCAAGGAAATGGTCCAGTTTCATTTTTCTGCATGCAGCTGTCCAATTTTCCCAACACCACTTGTTGAAGAGGCTGTCTTTTTTCCACTGGGTATTCTTTCCTGCTTTGTCGAAGATTAGTTGACCATAGAGTTGAGGGTCTATTTCTGGGCTCTCTATTCTGTTCCATTGATCTATGTGTCTGCTTTTGTGCTAGTACCATACTGTCTTGATGATGATGGCTTTGTAATAGAGCTTGAAGTCTGGAATTGTGATGCCACCAGCTTTTGCTTTCTTTTTCAATATTCCTTTGGCTATTTGAGGTCTTTTCTGCTTCCATATAAATTTTAGGATTATTTGTTCCATTTCTTTGAAAAAATTGGATGGGATTTTGATAGGCATTGCATTAAATGTGTAGATAGCTTTAGGTAGCAAACACATTTTCACAATATTTGTTCTTCCAATCCATGAGCATGGAACATTTTTCCATTCCTTTGTGTCTTCCTCAATTTCTTTCATGAGTACTTTATAGTTTTCTGAGTATAGATTCTTTGCCTCTTTGGTTAGGTTTATTCCTAGGTATCTTATGGTTTGAGGTGTAATTGTAAATGGGATTGACTCCTTAATTTCTCTTTCTTCTGTCTTGTTGTAGGTGTAAAGAAATGCAATTGATTTCTGTGCATTGATTTTATATCCTGACACTTTACTGAATTCCTGTACCAGCTCTAGCAGATTTGAAGTGCAGTCTTTTGGGTTTTCCACATAAAGTATCCTATCATCTGCAAAGAGTGATAGTTTGACTTCTTCTTTGCCGATTTGGGTGCCTTTAATTTCTTTTTGTTGTCTGATTGCTGAGGCTAAGACTTCTAGTACCATGTTGAACGGCAGTGGTGATAACGGATATCCCTGCCGTGTTCTGACCTTAGCGGAAAAGCTCTCAGTTTTTCTCCATTGAGAATGATATTTGCGGTGGGTTTTTCATAGATGGCTTTGATAATATTGAGGAATGTGCCCTCTATCCCTACACTTTGAAGAGTTTTGATCAGAAAGAGATGCTGTACTTTGTCAAATGCTTTTTCAGCATCTATTAAGAGTATCATATGGTTCTTGTTCTCTCTTTTATTAATGTATTGTATCACATTGATTGATTTGCGGATGTCGAATCAACCTTGCAGCCCTGGAATAAATCCCACTTGGTCGTGGTGAATAATCCTTTTAATGTACTGTTCGATCCTACTGGTTAGTATTTTGGTGAAAATTTTCACATCTGTGTTCGTCAAGGATATTGGTCTGTAATTCTTTTTTTTGATGGGATCCTTGTCTGGTTTTGGGATCAAGGTGATGCTGGCCTCATAAAATGAATTTGGAAGTTTTCCTTCCATTTCTATTTTTGGAACAGTTTCAGGAGAATAGGAATTAATTTTTCTTTAAATGTTTGGTAGAATTCCCCTGGGAAGCCATCTGGCCCTGGGCTTTTGTTTGTTTGGAGATTTTTGATGAATGTTTCAATTTCCTTACTGGTTATGGGTCTATTCAGGTTTTCTATTTCTTCCTGGTTCAGTTTTGGCAGCTTATATGTCTCTAGGAAAGCATCCATTTCTTCCGGAATGTCAAATTTGTTGGCATAGAGTTGCTCATAATATGTTCTTATAATTGTTTGTATTTCTTTGGTGTTGGTTGTGATCTCTCCTCTTTCATTCATGATTTTATTTATTTGGGTCCTTTCTCTTTTCTTTTTGATAAGTCTGGCCAGGGGTTTATCAATCTTATTAATTCTTTCAAAGAACCAGCTCCTAGTTTTGTTGATTTGTTCTGTTGCTTTTTTTTTTTATTCTATTTCATTGATTTCTGCTTTGATCTTTATTATTTCTCTTCTCCTGCTGGGTTTAGGCTTTCTTTGTTGTTCTTTCTCGAGCTCCTTTAGGGGTAGGGTTAGGCTGTATATTTGAGACCTTTCTTGTTTCTTGAGATAGGCTTGTATCGCTATATATTTTCCTCTCAGGACTGCCTTTGCTGTGTCCCACAGATTTTGGACCGTTGTGTTTTCATTATCATTTGTTTCCATGGTTTTTTTCAATTCTTCTTTAATTTCCTGGTTGACCCATTCATT